>CATIWR010550123.1:0-43144 GCA_949677035.1 Omphalea diandra | reverse complement strand
TAAAATAATAAAATATATAGATGTTATATAAATCTAATAAAAATATAAAAACACATATATATATATATATATATATATATATATATATATATATATATATATATATATATATCTACCTGTAATTTTTAATATTATAAGTATTATATTATGAAAAAATACATTTTAAGGCTATAAAAACAGGATATTTATAAATTAAATATAAGATATAAAATTTTTGTTTATGAATAAATTTTAGATTGTCATTTAGAAATGTTTAAATTGTAAATATAATTGTGTCAAATAGACATTTGTTTTTAGTAGAAGGAGCATGTTTGAAGATTGTTTGAAGTAAAATTTGAAAGGTGAAGTGGATGAAGACTTGAACTTGAAGTGAAAATATGCAATGCTTGAGTCTGCAATATATTTACATACCTATTGTCTTTGATATAATCATATTCAAAATCTTTCCATTTTTTTTTTACTGTGATGTCAAATTTATTCGTAGACAAATAGTTTTTTATTAATTTTAATTAATAGATAGTATAGTTTGAAATATATATTTTACTTTTTCAAATTAAATCTTATTTAAATATTGAATCTAATTTATTATTATTTATATTACAAAATATGTTAAAAAAGGATATTAGAAATAGTTATAATAATAAATGGGAAATCAAATTTTAAAATAATATTATGTCAGAGGAAAACTTTTATGAGTGGTACAACTTATGTTATTTTTGTTAATATCATAATTATAAATATAAAACTAATACATGAGAAAATGTTAGTTTGATGTAATTCATAAAGGTATATATCAGTATCATACAATTTATCAAGATGAACTAAAAGTAAAGTTTCAGCTTTTTACCTGCAATGATTTGTTAGTTAATGATAATAATTAAGATATAATATTAAACCTTGAAAAAACATGAGTAAGAAAAAGTTAAATATTTTAAAAAATAAAGAATTCTTAAATAGGCAGACGAAAAAACAGAAAGTTATTTGGAAAATAGCATATCTGTAATGTTAAGAGGTAGATGTTGTTACAAATGCAAATGAAGGTCATATTTATAACATTTTGTGTAAATGAAAAAACAAAGAGATTCTTATTCTTTATTAAAATATTAAATTATTTTAATATTTTAGTATTACATGTTGTTGGACAACTACAATGTGTATTAATATTTGTATGTACAGGTGACGACATGTCTTTAGATCAATATATTTGTCATGCAGGGAGCAAATGTTAAAAAGAAATGCAAGATGTACATTGACATTTATATGAACAAATGTCAGTATATATTGGAATTGATATACTTGTCACCAAAAGAGCATGCATACACTTTTCCTTATCTTGATGCAGTTTTTGAGCTTATCCTTATGTGTTCATTACGTAGTTTAACTTAAATGTTTTATATGCGATAGTTTTTATCTTTATAAAAAAATTATATAATTTTAATATTTTAGTCGTAAATGTTGATCATGATTGTGTGATTGGCAAATTTTTCTAATTGCAACACAAAATTTATAGAGTTTTTTAAAATTGGTATAAGTGCCAAAAATACTAAAGTAGTAGATCAAAAGCATTTTTAAGGGGCACTTAGTTGTCTAATTGAAGTTGTTACTAATTGTAATTCTTTGGTTAATTACATAAAGATGAATTCTTTGTGAGTTAAATCAAATTGAATTACTATGCTTAATATTGTTATGACATGAGGCTGTGATAGTGGATAGATTTTACTTCCATAATTAATTTTTTATATAAAGATTAAGTTAATTATAATATTAAAAAAAGATGAATTCAAATGTATGTTAAAATTTCAGAACTCAACTCCGCATAATATTACTTTAATCTCATTCGTTTTAATTATGCATTTATTTTAATTGACGTCGAGTAATATAGTATTTGCATTAAAAATTAATAATTACAATTTTTGATTTTAAGTCTGGTTTCATTTATTCTTGTTTTTTTCCCCTTTGAATTCCGGAACAGCGAGGATCCTGACATACACTTCAAGTACATTGAGGCTGCTGCCAAAACTGGACAAATAAAAGAGGTTGAGCGTGTTACTAGAGAATCAAATTTCTATGATGCTGAGAAGACAAAGAACTTTCTTATGGAGGCCAAACTTCCAGATGCACGGCTTCTAATTAATGTTTCTGATCGTTTTGGTTTTGTGGCTGATCTCACATATTACCTCTACTCAAACAATATGCTGCGCTATATTGAAGGTTATGTTCAAAAGGTACTGGATTGATGCTTTGAACATGCACAGTAATTTTATACTACCTGATATGCACATAATTTTTTAGCACTTGAATGTTTCTTTTGATAGGTGAACCCAGATAATGCACCTTTAGTCGTGGGGCAGCTACTGGATGATGAGTGCCCTGAAGACTTTATCAAGGGCTTCATTCTTTCTGTCCGTTCTTTGCTTCCTGTTGAGCCACTTGTGGAGGAATGTGAGAAAAGGTGATTTCAGTCTTCCCTGCTTTTAGAATTTTTTTGGGATCTTTTTTACTATTCTTATTAATTGCTTGTGGTTTGCAGAAATCGCCTTCGTCTGTTAACTCAGTTCCTGGAACATCTTGTGAGTGAAGGAAGCCAAGATGTTCATGTCCACAATGCTCTGGGTAAAATCATCATTGATAGCAATAACAATCCAGAGCACTTTCTTACAACCAACCCTTGCTATGACTCTAGGGTTGTTGGTAAGTATTGTGAGAAACGTGATCCTACCTTGGCTGTTGTGGAAAATACAACTCTAATTTTAATAAACATACAAAGTCTATATATAATACAAATAATAGAACATATTCATAAGTGCATTGTCTACAAAAGAGAAACAACAAAATAGTGCAACAGAGTATAAAATAAGCTGGTATCTTTAGGTTATTATTTAAAGAGTACATAAACATTGTCATACACCTGAAAAAATTCATCGTAAAAAAATAAAATAAATATAGGCTGGAGTCCTAACCTTTAGCCGGTATGAACTAAGGCCTAAAAAGTCTCATCCCGTGCAATATTCGTTAGTTAAAAACTAAATTATAAGTTTAAATTTGTATATAAATTCAACCATATTTTTAAATTTCAAATTATTAACCACGATACCTGATTATATGATGAAATGTTTACATGGATGAGTTGTAATAAAAAAGAATTAGGAATCATGTTAATAAATATTTGCATTTTTTAAATAATGGGTGATACTATGTATGTAAATTGTATACCTTGTTCGAGCTTTTTTATTGCAATTTCCATTGCAACTGAATCTGGTTGGGAGCTAGTAGTAGATGTATCATTCAACTTTAGGCATATGAGGATATTGTGGCCTTATTTTAGATGAGCTCCCCTCTTTATCAAAATATTGAAGTGTATGTTTTAGAGTTCCTTCAGTCTTTGCCATTAGAGGCATCCGGAGAAGTGTAGATCTCTGAAAAGAACTTGTCAAAGGAAGGGGTAATGTTGTGTCCGATGGATCAGTATCTTTAAAAATATAAGTGACTTTAAATTATAAGTTGTATGGATCATCGGTACAATTACTAAGCACTATCTGAAATAATTTTGGTAACCCCAAAATTCGGGTCATGAGAGGAGGTAGTGAAAATTTATCTCTATAGCTCTGAACAAGACGTTTGGCAGGTAGACTGATTAGTTATGTTGCTGAACATCCAAATATGATCAACATTGCAGATCCAATGTTATTCTCCGCAATAGTGTTTAATTTGTACCTATAAGTATATATATATTACACAATTGAATTAGTAAAAGATTAAATTGTGATTAATGAGAAGTACAAATTTTTATTAAAAAAGATACCAACAAATCAAAGGATCTTTTAATTCACCGTAATTGTTGCACCATACTTGATTTCCATAAGGTTTGGACGCTGCTTTTACATTATGAACACGTTCGATACCACCACATCCACATCTCTAATTAATTACGCACAAGTGAATTTTACATCCTGTATTATAGATGATAACTAATGTTTAATGTAATGCGCAAAAAAAAATGATAATGATTGATATAACAAAAAATTTGCTATACCTTATCAGTGTGAATGTCTAAGGATAGTAGTTGCTCAATAGTTTTTCGATTCAAATTTCTCTCATTTTCGATGTTGCGACTTCTGTCCCTCAGATTCAATTTTTATAATTTTTTGATGAGAAGTCGCCAATCTGCGTAAATATGAAATTAATTTCTACATAGAATGAAAAGATATGAATGTATGGTTTTAGTTGCCATTGATTGAACTCAAAAACTTCAGGAATTTTGGAATTCACATAAACTTTTGTCGCCAAGGAACTATTAATAGGTTTTTCCTCTGTAACACGTGACAATGATTATATAATAATTATGCATGTTCACATAATAACACAACATTTACCGTTAAAAATTTTTTTGATCATAGATAGGAAAACGACAATGACACTTTTGCTTTCTCCAACAATAAAAATACTTTCCTCAGGCAATTTCGCAGCCCATTTGTCCCACAGCACAACATTTTAATTTTTCTCCACTATAAAATTTTATTTTATATTCAAAACAATATAACGAAATATATGAAGAAGATATTGTTGAGTTTTCACAAAACAAAAGATATATTTATTGTTTTGGATTCGCAAATGACAGTGCCATGCAGTTCGGCCCATGATGTTTGCTTCTTCGAGGGTATCAAGTGTTATAATTTGACCGAGAACATCTAAAATCCATTGAAAGTTTATTAATAATGTAATTTTACTTAATATAAAAAATATGTAAATAATAATGATAATTATAAATAGTGTTTAAAAGGTAGCACTTATTTGTGATTGTAAATAGTGTTTAAAAGATAACACTTACCTGTGAGATATGTTTTGTCACCGGCTCAAGTATTGACAGTTGAAAAGTCAACAAACTCAAATCCATCAAATGGTATAGTCGAATCGTTGGCATCAAGTATTTTTATAAATGCATTCTGTGACAGTTATGTAAACTTATCTTGTAAATTAATTGAGCTGGTATAATTATAAAACCATAAATATGATATATGTTCCCCTCTTAGCAACTAGCGAAAGTAGGACGCAAACTATTGGGTATTGTACCATGCATTGTGTCGTCCTAGAAAAACATAGACATTAGTTAATAGTCAAATATAATATAATATTAAAATTTTAAATGCACTACTAGTAAATACATTATCTTTTCATCTACCATTGAAAACTCTAGGCTGAAGAGTTCGTCTGCGTTTGAAATACTGTGAAATTCTCATATTCTTATCATGCGTACTTTTTATTACAATTTACTTCTGTACCTCATTGTCTTCATAACAATATCATAGCAATATATAAAACAAAAACAAATAAGAAATATTAAAAAAGAAATAATTGTTACTATTTCTTAGCAAATTAGTTACAAAACTATTATAAAAAGGTGGAAAATGTAAATAAACAATATATTAATTATTTGCATTGGATATGGTAGAACATAAATCACTGAAAATTTTTGTATATGCAATATTCTTTGTATTATTATTATCTACATTATTCAAATTATTTTTTCTTTTGTTTATTACAATTTTTAAGTTTTTACTGCAAGTGATTTTGGATAATGCAACATATAATTGTTCGTGGCAGAAAACATCATCAAGCAAATATAATCCAACTTGTTTTAATGTTTGTCTTTGACTCTCATTTATTGTCATAGAATAACAAATTCTTATTAGAAATTGTCATTTTTTTAGAATAAAAGGAAATTTACTTTCATTATGAACTAAAATAACTTGTGGTATATACACTTTATATTTGCAATTAGATCTTGTTAATATGTTCGCTTCAATTATCTTAGCTCCTAAATTAGTTATGAGCAATCTTGTTCCATTACATAAACCAATGTTTGGATTAATGTTTCTCAATAACATGATAGGCACATTTTTTTTTTTTTATTTTAGTTAGTGTTGAGAAAAGCCATTAAAATTTAAAAGTTTAAAAATTTGATTGGATAAAGAGCTTGCAATTCTTCCAAATTATTTGTTGTTTTACTGATTGAATTAGAACTAAGATATATTTTTCATCTTTAGGTATTAAATTCATAATTTCAGTATTAATAATGTTAACCATTTCATTAATCGGAGTTATAATAGATCTATTTTAAAATATGAATGATTGGTAATTTACTGTTAACTAAGGTTATGTTTCTTCCATTAATTGTGTTAGTGGATTGTCATTATTATGTATAAATAAATTTTCTAGAATCTTAATCATGTCATTTGAAATATTATCTCATTTAATTTAATTGTAGGCACATTTCATCTTCAATTGATAAAATCTAATTCAAAAAATTATTAAGTTTTAATTATTATTGGATGTCATTAATCGCATATTAATAGTCAACTTGTATATTTTCAAAAAATTTCATAAATAATATTTTTTTATTGATGCATGTATAATATTCTTGTTTACTACCATTAACCACAACCGGTAAAATGTGTCTAAAATCACCTCCAAGTAATAAATTTTTGCCACCAAAAGGGTTATTTACTTTTTCTTCTTCAAAATTACATAAAATATCTCTAAATGTTCTATCTAATGCCTTGAAACAATTTATGGACTCATAAGAGCTTCTTCCCAAATCATTATTTTAGTTTCTTCTATTAATCTTGTTGATTGTGTTTCTTTTTTTTATTTCACATGTTGAATATTCATTTAAATTAATAGGTATCTTAAATCGTGAATGTGCAATTCTACTTCCAAATGGTAATAATGAAGCAATACCCAATGAAGCAACAACCAAAACTATTTTACCTTGTGATCTAAGTTTAGATATAATAACTTAATATAAATATGTTTTTTTAGTTCTACCACGACTGTAAACAAAAAAAAAAAAGGCTATTTGATTATATTCTGTTTCAGTAACAACATCATCGTATATACGTCTTTTTTCAATATTTAAGGATTGAATTAAATTATTATGTTTGTGTTGTGATTCACGAATATTATAATTTAATTCTTCGATCAACAATCAATTTTTGTTGTCACCAATTGGTAATTTATTAGACAACAGTAAGTTATGGTCAGGTAGAGTTGATGAATTCTTGTTAAATATTTTTTTCTAATTCTAATAATACTCAATTTTTAAATAATGACCAAAAATGGATGTTAGCGAAATTTCTAAACTGTGATGTAGTTCATTTCTTATATCGTCAACAAATGCCCGAATTCTATAAGTTCCTTTGTTAATATACTTGAAAAAATATTTTACCATTGTAGATGTACAACAAAATTCAGCACAAATATGAGCTTCATACCTACATATAAGATCTTTCTTATAAGACACAACAAAATGGTAATCAACATGTTCATTATTTTTTATGATAAAATTTATATCATTACGACATCTGTATATAGCAAATCCATTTTCATCAATCACAATTTCTTCTTGATATTTCTTGGAAAAAAATTTACTACATTTATTGTTTTTCATACAGGAAGAAGACAAATTTATAGAATCACATGGGTCATGTATCATGAATTTTGAAACAATTTCATAGGATCTAATTCTTTAGATGGTAGTTTTGTAGAAATAATCTGATCAATGTCAAAAGCCGTTTCAAGTTTATTATCTTTGTGTAACCATCTCAAGCAATGAATATGTGGTAGTTCTCTTTTTTGGAATTCGACAGTGTATAAAAAGGCAATCACCTTACCAAAATGTCGACACTTTGTTTTATATCCTCGAGTAATTCATTAACTTTGGCTTTGAAAATTCGTGCTATTATATTAGGTCTATCTTCCGGTCTTTGACCAACAATATAATCTAACATTCTTTGTATTTCAAGCCATAAAGGGGTTGCAAGTAAAAGTTATGAATAGATTAGGATTTTCGTAAAATTTACAAATAGCCATAGCATCATGATAATGTTTCATCATATATCGTGGACTTCCTGTATAGCTGGGAGGTAAAATTATAATTGATTTTCCTACGTCATTAGAATTCTTGCGACCATCACAAACAACATTTTAAATTTCTGAATATATTTTGGATAGTAATTTTTTTGTTTGTGTTTGATATAATTCAGTCTTTCTTCTTATACATAACAAAATGCATCAACTATAAAATGATGAAATAAGCGACCCCTTTGTAACAATGTTGTTCCTTCATTTTGTTGCTATTGTAGTTTATATGCATAGTATTCACGCATGGTAACATATTTTCTATTTAAATTATTATTATAATCTCTCAGATTATATTCAATATCTATTTTATAATCATCTTCACCATAAGGAAATACTATTGGACATTGTAAAGACACGATACTTGGATGCAAAACACTAATTCGTTGTAAATTTCCAAATTTATGTTCGATGACAATATCTTGATCTCTATCAAACATACCAAAATCACTGACTATTAAACTAGCTATTTCTGAAGCAATTGGCAAATTATATTGTAGGTCATCTGCAGATATTCATTCTAAGTCTTAGTTGCATAGGTAGATAATCATTTTCTTTAAATTTATCACGTATAGTTCTAAAAGATTTAGCAATGACATTATAAGTATCAAACATTTCAATAGGACCATTAATAATCAACTGATTAATAGATGGGTCTACATCTATATTTTGAAAAGAATTTATTATATTATGCACTTTATTTTCAGTATCACACGCGCGCACACACTTATATAATTGTGCAAATTTAGGTTTTGCTCCTTCTATTATGAACCAATGAAATGATGATTTAGACCACAAATTCTGAAAACATAAGGTCCTGGTGTATTGTTTACTTCATAATCTATCTTGCCACTAATTGATGAGAAAACAAACATGAAATTATAAAATCGAATATGTTCTCAAAATTTTGATGCAAGTGGTCCATTATTGTATTCCAATAAGTTTTCCAGAAATGATGGAGCAAATGCAGCAAAAGGTAGCTTTTATTCTTCCTTTGTGACAACAAATCTTATAAGTTTTGGTCATATCAGAACTACCGGTATATTCCGCAAACCAATATAATGCACCACAATATTCATATTGGTTGTTTGGCCAGTCGAGTTCCAATTTTTGAAGATGATTCCCAAATAGAAACATTTCGTTAGTTCAAATTAAGAGTTATACACAAAGAAGATTAAGGTAAAAGTTTGAAAAGGGTTAAGTACTTGAAGTGGTAACCGACTTTGCGATCCTTGATCTATACGTTTGACTCGGATGATTAGTTTGTCTTCTTTCAGAATATTTTTGAACTGCGAAACAAATATTATTATGCTTTATTGATTCTCACTTTTACGCCTAAAATAAGCTTTTTTTTCTCTAAAAAATGTATTGTAATAATTATATTGGAATTTTTGCCGTTCAACTACAATTATCTCAACTAAATTTTGCTCATTCGGAATAGGTGACGAAGCTGAACAGTCATTTATAATCTTGATCGAATGCTTATTAGGTGTCCCATGTAGATATTTTTCGAATGGTTAATTCCCCTCCTTTTGGAACATTTTTTGAACTGCGAAACCAATGTTATTATGTTTTATTAGTTTTTACTTCTAAGTAAAAAAATAAATACGATTCTTCTTCAATGCACCTTATTGTGCCAAAATGTAATAATTATCTCCAAAATTTGATACTTCAACTATTATAATATCGACCAAATTCTGTTCGTTCAGAACAGATGAAGTTGAATAGTAATTAACGATTCCGATTGAGCCTATATTAAAACATTCCCATATAGATATTTTTACGATAAGTTAATAATATTAAAATAAAAAATAATAATTTTGTTACCATATTAAATAAATTTAGTTCTGTGCTCAACTTATACCTAAATTCTGGTCCCTTAAGAATATAGGAACATTAAATAAGTTTTCAACATGCATTGTATCATTGTAGCGATATTTCATACTTTAATGTAAATTACAATATTAGATAAAGTAACTAATAAATAAATTCCTATAATAGTGAATACATAGTATCAAAGCATCAATTTTTAAAATAAATAAGAAACATACCTAAGATATAAGCTCGATGACAACTGCAAACCTGCATTCAATTTAAAAATTTTATACTAATTTAGTTAAATGGTATTAATTATTATAATATTTTATTATCTTAAATCTGTTTAGTTGTTAACGCTATAATAACACATAATATATGCAATTGTTACAACTTCAAATAAATAAAATTTTAACACAATACCTTTGTTCTATATTTCTCCAAAAAAGAACACTGATTTATATATATTTTAATATATTAAATATTCATAGCTGTATAGTTTTAATTTCTTAAATTCAACCAACATATTAAATAACATGTTTGATTATTCAATTATTATTATATTGACTAAATTTCACTTATTCAAAATTGGTGAAGTGGTTAAATAATTATTTATAATTTTGACTCATTGTATATTAGATTTTCCAATATAAATATTTTAGTAAAAAGTGAATACTATTGATGTTATAAATTATTTAATTATAACACTAAGCGAGTTCTCACTTTTTATGTTTCAAAAATATTTAAACATCAAGTAAATTATGATAATTTATTACAAAATTAAACTAATATTGTATACTATAAAATAAATTTCAAGATCAATTAAAATACATATCAAATAATATATTATAATAACAATTTTACTATATATAAGTATAAATTGTAAAATTAAATTGCAGATATACTTAAAATATGAGATAATGAATTAAAATATTTCATAGAATGTAATAATATGAAATATTATAATATTTTATGATATAGAATATAATTGCTCATTAATGCTATAATAAATTATGAATACATAATTTCTTCTATAGAATTGAGAAAAGTAAAAAATTAAAATAATATATTCATTTATTTTATATTTATTGTAGAAAAAACACAGTATACATTTGTTTTGACGAATTGGATACTTATAGCATGATATTCTAATAGTTTAAATTTAACAAATTTAATGAGGCAAAAAAAAAAAAAAACCTAAGATTTAATAAATGACATTATATATAATTTCCCAACAATTAATACATTAGTTTGTTAACTTTACTAAAAGATATTGAGTAAAATTTTAAAACCCAAATAAAATTAAAATAACAAATGCTCTTGCATCTAATATCGTGCTAAAGATTAATGTTTATGATGTTTTTTTTTTTTTTTTTTTTTATATTTAGAAGTTAAAACCATAAAAATTCTAGAATAGAATTATTTAATAAAATATGTTTATTTCACATATATTAATGGTTTATTAAGTTAATTTAAATCACGCCTCAATTGCTCAAGTAAATAGATTATTATATTTATAATAAATTAGAAAATAGTTACTTACTTAGCTTTATTATTTTATGGTATGATAATTAATAACGTTAAGTACTAAAATATAATGATAATTGATAAGAAAAATTTTTAGCAATTTCCAAATTTCATATTATTTAAAATAAAAAGGCCATTTGCTTATATTATTTCATAAAATTCATAAACAGTTATATTATTCAAATTTTATGTATATTATGATAAAGACAGCAAATTTGGAGCACATCTTAAAAAAATATTATTCATTATTATAAAACAATTAAAAAGGCTTGACACAATTCGAAAGCAACCATATAAATAAGTTACTTTAAAACATGATAATAAATATCAGATCTTTAGTTTATTTGATCTAATACAAACAATATTAAACATGTTAAAGTACAACGGAAATTAAAAAGTAGTTAACATAATAAAACCTACTTTTACAGCTTACAACACCAACATGATAAACAGTTCAAAAACGTTAAACTAACGACAAAAATAAAAAAAGAAAAAAAGAAAAAAAGTGTTATGATAACTAAGATAAGAAACTCGACCTAATATAAAAGTTTTTCTTTTTTTTTTTTATGGCACTAACAACTTTGATATAATTTGTTGAAAGGTTATAAAATTGAGTTGCTAAAGTTTCATATGCATGTCAAAGGTAACTCAGTTTATATTACTCAATATATTCACATAAAAGTGTTATCATAACTAAGATAAGAAACTCAACCTAATATAGAAGTTATATTTTTTTTTATGACACTAACAACTTTGATATTATAAGTTGATACATTAAGGTCACTCAATTCATTTTACTCAATATATTCACATAAAAGTGTTATCATAACTAAGATAAGAAACTCGACCTAATACAAAAGTTATTTTTTTAATGATACTATAAGAAACTCGACCTAATATAAAAGTTATTTTTTTGATGATACTAACAACTTTGATATAATTAGTTGATAGGTTATAAAATTGAGTTTTTAAAGATTCATATGTATGTCGAAAGTAACTCAGTTTATGTTGCTCAATATATTTGCATTTCAATTTGTAAAATAATATTTCTTTGTAGTTGTAGTCATTCAGTGAAGTAAGGTTGTTTAGGTGATCAAGTGCCCTAGTAGCTTCTTCAAAACCATTATCGTAACTTCTCCCAATTGCATAGAAAAAATGATTACCACCTGTATTATCACGAGTCATAAAAAAGAGTACACATCAAAACATTTTCTTCATTCACTCTTATTTCATATTTTGGAGGAGGGAGATCTAACTGATGTAGCACATATTTCAATATTGGATCATTCAATATTTGACGGTCACCATCTGAAAATTTGGTACATAAATTAGTATTTAAATAGACTAAATAAATTTGCTTGTCATATCAACACTGCAATACTAAAACAATAGCAAAACATGATTTTAAATCTTATAATTTGACGATTGTGGAAAAATCAATTTTCAAATTAAGTATAATTAAATTAACTTGTGTAAATGAGATTGAATATAGAATTAAAATAATTATTTTATAAAAAATTTTAAAAAATACAGCAGATAATAATTCATGAATTAAAAAATTAATAAAAAAGAATACAGGTAAGATTATCAAATAGTTTCTTTCCAAGTACGTTATTCCATATTCATACAATTTATTAAGGAAAATAATTATAGTTAAAAAAACTAATCTCGATTTATATTAAAACACTTGTTCATAATATTTTTATTTATTATTATATGCTATTTTGTATAGTTTAATGCTGTAAAATATTGCAACTATAGAAAATATCAATTTACACTGACTGTATTACTAATTATTACGTGTTCATAAACATTTCAAAATCGCAAAACAATATTAAAATAAAATGGTCAACCTATTACTATTAATTTTATTAATGTCAATGAGTGGAATAAATACTTATATTTAGTTTATAAAAGCGTTGTTAATGATATTATTTCGTGATATTAAAATAATAAACCCTAATGAAAGGATTTGCAGCTGCCCTACGTCATCGGCAACGAAACGACACCATGGCCTTCCATACGATGTCGTTTCATAGGGCAGTCATACCTAAGGACAAATTCGACTTTTCGCTGCCCTTGAAACCGAAATGCCCCCAGAATTCATAGAAACCGCAAAAACATGCGGAATTGAGCAGCTTGCCGACCGTGAATTGAGCACTTATATATCGATATATAGATTTGGATTTGAGTAGTATTTTGGTATTATGATAGTTAGTATCTACTATGATAATTGAAGGGATTTTTAGTCAACTTGCTATCCAAATCCAAAATGGGATATTGAGTGTGGAAAAACAAACCTTTATCTAGTTATCTTGCAGTGGGATAAAAAAGATTAGATTTCTCGGCAAACTCTTCTCCGACTTTCAAGTTAGGGCATATTTGGCATTGCAATTGCAAAATTCTATAATTTTCTTTTGTTAAAAACTACAATATTTTTTGAATATTGAGATATTTTTAACTTTTAATTTAGCTAATTTAATTTTTTTAAAAAAATCCTTAAATTTGAATTTATTTTTTTGAAATTAATTAAATTTGAATTTATTTTTTAAAGTTAATTGTTTACTCTTAAAATTTATATAAAAAAGTGTGTGAGTGTATATACATATATATATTCCTCTGGAACGCCATTGATAGTTTTAAATATCCAATAAAATCACTCCTAGGAAGACCATAGGTTACGAAATGATGAAACAATAAAGCAAACTTGAATAGGCGTCATTTGTTTTGAAACGTCCATTATTTATTTATTTTATGTGACTCTACATGGCAAAGAGAGGTTGCATTTATCCATTATACGCCACATGCGGCTCGTCCACTTAGGATGCCATGTGGACCCACACGGTACTTATCCATTCATGGAAAAGACGATCACGGTGGGATATTATATTTTATGTTTAAAAGACAAAACAGAATCGCATAGATAAGTCCCATATCATCTCAGCTAAAGGAATTTTTTTAAAAAAAATCTTAAAAGTTAAATAGAATAAACAGTGCGCCTTTTTTTTTTTTTTTTCCTTATTGATGATGGCACATGGGCGGCACTACCTGTGCCATCTAATGATGAACTATGTATACATATATGTATAACTTCATGTTTAATACATAGCAGTCTTAGATTTCTTTCCTTTTTTACTATGTGATGGTGTCTATTTTTATCAGCTGTAATTGTTTCTTGAAAGGGAGATCGCTAGTTTTATTAGTCTTGGTGGCAGTAGAGACAAAGGGAATAATGGATAATAAGAAGAAAGGGTCTCCTCCTTCTCCTTCTTCTTCTTCTTCATCATTTACAGCTGATCTTTTTGGCACCAAGGTGTCACCACCATGTTCTTCTTCAACTGGGAGTTTTGCTTCTATCTTTCCTTCTCCATCCACGGTATAGTTACGCTATTTAGATTCTTAATGATGTTTAATGGCACTTGGTGATTTTCTTGTCTGTCTTTCTATGGTCGAATGTGATGCTTTAAAGTTGAAATGTGGTATTCTATTCCTTGGGTTTACTTAAAATACTAATTGAATATAGAATTTGAGAAAATATTGAACCAAGGGAAGATTTATGGACGTCTAATTTGGAAGTTCTTTTTGAAGTGCATATCTAATAAATGCATAGGTCTATGGTTTCTTAATGTAACTTTCAAGGGCTTCTATTGTATATTTCTTTTAGATTTTGCCTGAAAGTGGGTTAGAAAGAGTTAAAAGGAGATAGAATGTAAATGAAACTTAAAGAATCAATCTCATTTGAAAAGTTTTTTTGAAAAATTTTTATATGATGCAAATGAGAATAAATAGAATTTAAAAATTTATAGTTATTTATTTTCAAATGCTCATTTTTCTTAACCCTCCAAATTAAGGATTGAAGAATAGAATGAAAATTAATTTTTTTTTTAAAAAAAAAAACTTCAAAACAAAATGAAGTCCATACATTTTTGTTACTTTCCTTAATTTTCTCTTTCCACCCTAAAAAAACTCGTATGCAATAACTTAAATACTTTGCTCTTAACATTTAATGTAAATTCTGCCCGACAGATTTCTGGAAAGTATCTAAACTTTGCCTTTAGTTTTTCAGGTTTTAGGGAGGAAATCCTCAAACTATGAAGATTTAGGATCTTGGAAAAAGCAGCCCTTTGGAAATCAAGGATGGAGCACAAAACAAGAAGCTTCTGGTTTGTGATCGGAGTCTAGTTCTATATTATTTATGTTCACTTGTTTCTTAAATCCAAAGTGCTTTTTGAGTATTATTATGTATGGAGTAAAAGCTCGCAGAAAATTGCTTCATTTGTTGCGTTTGTTAACTAACAATATGGACTATACAGCAATCACTAGCGAGGACACAA
Source organism: Omphalea diandra (assembly GCA_949677035.1). Taxonomy (NCBI): domain Eukaryota; kingdom Viridiplantae; phylum Streptophyta; class Magnoliopsida; order Malpighiales; family Euphorbiaceae; genus Omphalea; species Omphalea diandra. Next base: position 27,551 of record CATIWR010550123.1, on the reverse strand, counting down.
ACTATAACATGCTTAACAAAGAAAGGAATTCTATTTTTATGGAAGAAAGGGTGGAGCCCTGTCATCTAAGTTCATCACTTTATTATGGTGGGCAAGATAACTATTCACAGCCCCTAAGTAGTCGTATTTCTGGATCATATCCCATAGTAAGTCTTGATTAGCAGAAGACTAATGTCTGCAATATTGTCAGCATACTAAAATTATCCAGATTGTACTGATATACTGTGTTAATGAATTAGTTCAAGAAAGATGGGGGAGAGGATGATCCAAACGGAAAAAATTCAAACGATGCTTCTAGAGGAAATTGGTGGCAAGGTAACATGTTGCAAATGAGGCGACAAGTAAATATTTAACCTCCTGTTCTAGACTAAGGCATTGACCTCAGGATTCTGATATGCTTTCCACAGGTTCACTTTATTATTAGGGCCCTGCCTTCCCTTGGCATATGTATTCTCCATTTTTAAGGTATACAATAATCAGAAGGATGGAAGTCTTTTCTAGATAGACATTCATGTTTCTTCCTTTTCTTTTCCTTTGTTTTTGTTTGTCATTTCCGATAGGAGGAACTCATCAGGTTCAATTTTGAAGCATAATAATATGTCGTAGCATGTCTTGGTAACACAAGAAAATGAATGTCATATTATCTATTTAGTGCTTGAAAGTAGGGTTTTACTTTTAGTTTCACTTTTAGCCCACTTGTAGGATAGGTGTCAAAATTATGGTAGCCTGTGGTTGAACCTTTTCAATAGTAGAAGCATTAAAACTATTTATCTGCTCAATCTGCATCAGCTTAAGTCATGCCATAAAAAAATATGCAATTCAAGTAAAGACACAGAAGTGTAAAAGCAGTTGTTTATTGCTCACCAAAATTTCTTTTCTGAGCTCTTTCGGTAATTTGCCTTGCTTGACCAATTCCTTTCTTTCTAAAATTGCAGGAATTCATGAAGCCTTGATGATAATAATAGAAGATGTGCAAAAATAAATAAGCAGCTGATTTGGACAGATCTTGTCAGCAATTCGCAATATTTTATGGTGGAAAAACTTTCAAATGAAATGATTTTGATATGAGTATAGCCTCAATGCTTTTGATGTTCAAGAAGTTGGGGTAACACTAGTAATTCACTCTTTCTGCTTTTTCAGTTGGCCGATTTATGAAGGCTGCTGAATATCATTCTGCTGTTTTTTAAGATTTTCTTTTTGTGTGTGTATATTTCAATTTAGATGCTTGAAGGTTTAATTCCTAAATTCTGTGCTTCTTTCCAATTGTTTATAGAATTGTATGAAACTCGAACCAATCAAGCTCATAAGTTTACTGATAAGTACAGGCTTGAATCTCCCATAAGAAAAACAAACATTATGTCATACTTTATATAAACACAAATATACCAATCACTTTGTCGAGTAAAATTAGACAACTCTTTACATTTATGTCATTCTTCTTTCAGGATTTCATAATTGTTAATGACAATCGAGTATTCATCCCTTCAAATTTGCTACCTTAGCCATCTACAAATGTGCCTGCCAAATTGTACCTTGTTTCAGGCCCTCTAACTTGGTTCCATATAGGGGCATATTGCATCCTGTCAATCTATAAGTTAAAAAAAATAAAAAGGTAAGAGATTAAAAATAAAAAAGATTCAGATATCAGTAATAAGCAGTAAAGTATATTTATCCTCCATTAGGCTGATGGGCAATAAAAAAGTTTTCAGTACTGAGAAATGCTCATAGCTACTTCTGGATTGACTTTCAATTTTCGCGCAACTATGAAAGATCACTGTCGTACTTTCTTCTTAAAAGTCTCCCTTTAGCTGGATCCTCCAGAGATTTAACTTGACCACTTAGACATGACTGGAGCTTTCAAGCAAAAATTACAGAATTCCATGCAACTGTTCGTTGCTAATTCTTAAAATTGAATGAAGAAATATTTCTGCAATTTCAGTTGGATTGGAAGTTAGTATTGACAATAGTCTTTCCTGCTGTTCTCGTTATTTGATATGCAAAGGAAAAGTCTTTCATAAGCAACTGCCATTTTGGTAGCAGTGAACAACTGCAGACCTCTCTGCCTAGCAATCTGGCCTTTTTTTTCCAGAACTCCTCTGCCATCTTCCCAAACTCTATAGAGAGCATTCTTCAATGAAACTACCGTTGGTGAAAAGACATAACCGATATCTTCACTAACAATTACTGATCCTGTGATGCTAGCTACCCTTGTTGCCATCACAGGCTTACCAGAAAGCATTGCTTCCAATAAAGTGTGATCTAATCCTTGAGCTCTTAGAGTTGGATTCACAAAAAGGTCAATTGCATTGTAGAACCTTGCAATTTGAGCTTGCTCCAGGGGCCCTAAAACAAGTGTATTAGCTCCAAGATCTCGGTATCTAGGACCCCAAGGACCGTCTCCAGCAACCAGAACAATGGTGTTTTCACGAAATGTATCATTTTCCATAAGGATTTGCTTCAGGGCTTCAAACATTAAGGGGTATCCTTTATCCTTCACTAACCTCCCTGCCATGCCTATTACCAATGATCTACTCTCTTTGACACCAAACTTCTGCTTAAACTCCTTACCTTTAGTAGCATCTGGCTTGAAAATCTCCTCATCCACACCATTGAGAATAACATGAACTCTTTCTTCTGGGATCATATAAATCCTTTTCAAGACATCTCCAGCATGATCACTAGTAGCAACATGGTGAGCATAATAAGGGAAGAATTTTACCTCTTCAACAACCTTGGCTACTCTTTCATTCAAAGCATATGCTGGTGGCTCTTCAGGATTCCTTAAAAGTTCTTGAATGATGTCAGTATGAATGGTTTCATATGCAATCCCATGCCAAGTAACGGCTAAGTTGCTGAGATTCCGCGACCGAGTATGCCAAAGCCCCACGCTCTCAGTATGAACAATATCAAAAGGTTTTCCAGTTGAGTTTTGAGCTTCAAACAGCTTCCACGCCAAAGCTTGGCCCAGATAACCAGCAGCTGTTGGTCTTGAAAGGTGAAAGTATAAATTGCTCATTGGATAACTTGGGAAGGAGGAGTTAGAGGAAGATGTGGTGAAAACATGAAGCTCATGCCCTCTTCTGGCAAGAGCAAGATGAAGGGTCAAGGCATGGCGTTCAAGCCCTCCAGCATGAGATCTATGAGGCCATTTCTTGACAAAGAGTGCAATTTTAAGAAGTTTTGGAGGTGGTTTTGAGGGAAAGGAAAAATGATTCCATGTGGAAGGAAAAGAACGGAGAATAACGCGTTGGTTTTGGTTTTGCAAAATTATTTGGGATTTAGAATTGCATGAAGGAGAAAATTGGAACCAAAACAGAAATGAAATGAACGAAAATGCAGATAAGACTGCAATGACAAAGCAGAAACAACGAAAACTCAAGATGGCAATATTATCTTTAGCCATGAAATTAGAAGTAGGATATCAAATCCTTCTAAAGAACACAGTGATTAGTTGGTCTAATGATAAGAAAAAAACCTGTTTAGATCTGATGAGGAGCTGAATAAAATGCATTCTTTGAGCACCAAAAGGGCATTCAGCTTATGTTCTTGAATTAGAAGGCACCTGCACATGGTTCTCAACTAGCAGTACAAGTGAAACAAATACCATAAAATATCTATTTTTTAGTGCATATTTCATTAAAGAACTTAACAAAATATCGAAATTTGTGGTTAAGCAGTTGCATCATCCATTGACTTCACAATTTAAATTACCTGCTCTGTTATAACTACATCTTACTAATCAATAAAACAAAATTTAAGCCATTGTCACTGCCAACTCCCTAGATCTGAAAAAATATTATTAAACAGACAAAATGAACCATTCCCAATACAACCCACAGTTTATTAGTGCAAATGCCACCTAATGCTGCACCGAAACTAGAAGATCAAATCTAAGCAGTCAAGATGGTATGCTAGAAATCCTTGCAGCTCATTAAATGCTAAAATTTCTTCAATTTTAAGGCTAAACTCCAACAGTTTTAGAAATGAAAACAGGTCATAATGTAAGCTATTCGCCGCAACATTTTGACATTCTTCAGTCTCATCAAGGCCTGGATAAGCATCATAATCAAATAAAACAATACATTGAATCATGAAGCGGTATTGGTCACTCCAATTTGTATTCCCTTGACTTTTCAAACACCCAACATGCGGCATTCCACAAATTAAACAAAAAGATATAATCTTTTCATCAAAACTGTGAACATAATTCAAAAAACTATAGCGAGTACAGAAATAAAACATGAGCAATAACATGTTCAATCATGAATTAGCATTTGTTACTCAGTTTTTGTTCCCTTAATTTTCAAAGACTTAATATATTACAATTCTTCAAATTAAACATCAAGTCAAGGTATCATCTTTTTTATCAACATAGTTCAAAAAATCTAGCGAGAAAAGAAGTAAAACATGAGGAACACATGTTAATCATGAACAATTATTCGCCACTCAATTTTTTATTCCCTTAATATTCAAATACCCAAATATGTGACATTCCACAAATTAAACAGAGAGATATAATCTTTTTACCAATCCTATAAACATAATTCAAAATACTCTAGCGAGTAAAGGAGTAAAGCATGTGAAATACATAGACTACTAAGGCCAGAGGGACTAATATCACTAAAGGACCGATTGCAGCGTAACTATACGAACTCCCACAAGCTAAAGTCCCCAACCTGATCTGCACCAAGTCCACCAAAGCCATCATCAAAAACCCACATCCGAAAATCGACCCAGAGCCAGAAATCAAAGTCCCTACCCTTAATGCCGCCAAATTTGCATGCACTAGAGATGCATTTCCCACCTCATCAATACTAAAAACATTATTGTCGTTTTCATCGGCAAGCTTGATGGCTTGCTTGAGAGCCAAGGCAATGAGACTGGAGAGCAGGAATGAGCTGAAGGAGTAAACATGGAAGGCGATGAGGTCCTCCGCGATGGAGGAGGTGGCTACGCAGGAAGGATCGGTGGCAAGGGTGGAGCAGGATACCAAACTAGGCCAAGAAAGAGTGCTAGAGTAAATAAAAAATTCACATTAACAATTCCATCGAGGGCCATGATGCGAATTTTTGTAGTGCGTGTTAGATGGGTTTGAGACATCTGTGGACGCATGATAATGGTGGTGGTGAAGCAAAGAAATAAAACAGAGGAAACAGGGAAAGCATTTTGCTTCGTTGTTTTTAGGGAATAAAGAGGCAGTTTTGGTTTTGGTTGGCAAAGAGACAAAGGTTGGAGATACGAAGGAAGGTTGGGGATGATATTACCATGGCGTGGCTTTTCCGGCAAGGGAATCGGTGTACAGGATGAGTTGAGTACAAGGGAAAAGAAAAGCAAAACGAAAGGGACATTGTTTTGTGCATAGATAAAACGTCAATGCCTTTTTTTTTTAAACAAGGGATAGAGGTTAAAAACAAAATTAATTATTTTGTTTAATTTAATTTAATTTAATTTTGATCAACAGAAAATGTGTGTGCAATACGCAATCAATATATATATATATATATATATATATTCCGATTTTGCCCATTAAAATTTAGACACCTAGCAAAAAATTTATACAAACTAAGCTCTTCCTCCATCTCTACGGATATACCTAGGTTTAGCATTGGTTTTACTTCTTCCTTGTCTTCATTGAATGGGTAACCTAAATCCTTAACAACTTTGGAGCTCTTAGAAACATGTGGGCTTGACTGATGATAAATTTATCAACAACTTACAGAGAATAATCATGGATTTTAGGGTTATTTGAAGAGTTTAGAAATCACGATTTGGGTGCAGAGGAAACAAAGGAATATGTTGGACGTTTGTTGTCATTAGAAAGGTTTTAGAGAAGCCAAAATTTGAAACTTTTGCATAGGAAATGAGTTCTGATAAGGAAAATATTATAATTAGTTTAAAACCTAGAATATTTGAATGTGATGCAAAAGAAGAAATTGATACAACCAATAATGGATTCTTGACAAGATGTCATATCTGGGAATTAAATGGAACAGTCTTTGCCCAAATCTCTACAATTGGTGGCCAAATCATGCATTTAATGCTTGTTAGATGAATGTCATGGTCGCGATTCATATTTCATTATGGATTTTGCTCAATCGCGATCGAGATCTTAAATTGTGTCTGACGGCTAGTTACACATGACACTTTAGCATTAGTTCTTAAAAAAACTAGTCGTTGGAACCCTTTTTTGAAGCACAAAGGTCTCGAGTGCAAATCCATGATCGTGGGCACTACTGAGATCGCGCTGACAAAGCTAGCCACTGTCATTACCATGAAATAGATTGGAATTTCAGAATTATGAGTTGAAGAAGGGTTACGATCGTCACTATAATTCACCATAACAAACCTTGAATTATCAAAATGACTCCTTGACATATGTCTTGTCTTAGTTAGTCCTCATAGGCTCTTTTTGAAAGTTTGAAGATAGTGGTTGTGAGTCGCACTGTGAATCCTCTTGAGTATGTTGTTCCTAAGTGTTCTTATGATAGCAGTCGCTACTCTCCATTCAACTTTTAATGAGATTCTAACTTGATTTTTGCATACAAAACACTTTAGAGAAGAGGTTAAAACCTTTCAATCTATGTTGGCAAGATTAAAAGAGAGTTTTGACCTAGGTTTGGCCAACCTAGTCTAATAACCACTAACTTATTTTCTTCTTTATGTGTATGTGGCTATGTGTGTGCATACTAATCTTAATTATGTGTACTTGAGATTTGTTGACTATGCATGTTTTCCCTTTAATTACTTAGATATAGCCCCTAGTTATAATGTCTTGATGATATGTTTGATTGAAATGCACTAGAAACATGCTTAGGAGCAATAATTGGATTAACTAATAATAAGGCTAAAATGGTAAAATGTAAACCAAAAATGCTCAAAGGCTGGATCCCTAAATGGGTCTTCCCCAAGCCATACTCAATTTTTGAACTCAATCTCTGATGTGGTAAAGACGATTTGGGTCTTCTAAATGACTTAGGTAGGCTCAGAATTTATCTTTGTCCTAATTCTTGTCTCGACCAAAGTTAGGTGGCAACTCCATATTTCGACTAAGGATGGTACTAATGTATTCTCTTGCCTTAGTACCCTGTTGATCATAACTTTGAAAAAAAGGGCTTCTATCTTGCCTAAGGATTTAAGGATCCCCTATTGATCTAAATTGCACACCATGATTAGGGGTCATTACCAATGTATGACCCCTGTTCTCTCGATCCCCTGATTGATAAAAGGTAGGATTCATAAGCAAAATTCCATTAGTTTGAGTGCAATCTCAAAATTTAATGGTGCTTACAGATATGTTATACATGATTAGATCTATAGAGATGAAGGATAAGTTCATAATGATAAGATAAAGCATAAGAATAACTTTTGATATGTCATATGTTATAGGTTGATGCAAATGATAATGAATAATAGGAAAATAAATGATATAGTGATATAGTGACATGATATGAAATAAGTTATGATATGATGATATAGAAAAATAACATGATATAATGATGGTATGACTTAAGAAATAAGGAACGATATAATGTTATGAAAGATATAATGATAATATGAAAGATAGATATGATGATGGGATGATATGATGATGTAATAAAAAGAAAAATAATAATGATACGAGAAAACAAATACAAAAGATAAAAATATTGATAAGTAAAGACATGAAAGCATAAGAAATAGAATTAAGGGTAGGAGTTGAGGTTATTCAAATTATGTTTATGCTTTAAGACTACTAGAGAAAGGAAGGGACAGTTTTCAAGGGTATTGGATTTATTCCTAGCCAAATTAGGGAAATAAAATCTCTTAATTATGTCTCTCATAATCATAACAAGTCATTCCAAAAATTAAAATGAGATTTGAAACTCAAAAATGTTTTAAATGATTTTATAAATTATATGAGAATTTTAAAAGAACTTTAAGAGATTTTGAATCCTTCTAGACTTCCTTAGGAATAGACATAAGTTGACTTGGATTGTTTATTTATGATCTAAGATTGATAACTATAAGTTAAGAAGGACTTAGGCACAAATATTATAAGGATTTGAGGTCAAGTCAAGTAAAGAGAAAGGGGGGGAGGGGAGGAAGAGGCGATATAAAAGGCCCATAACTTGGTTCTTAAGAGTCTTTCATAAATTAGGACTCTTTACCCTAATTGGTAAGTATGAGAAAGCTAATCAAAATGATTTTAATGACATAATGATGCCAAATTAAGATGTAATATAAGTTAGAATGAATGACCTAGAGATGTGAAGGTGAAAGATGCTGAGTCATAATAAAGAAGTAAGTGTGAGTTAAGACATGTAAGTAAGCATATGTAAGAAATGATAATTAATGAACAAGCATGAGTGATGACATTAGAGGTTTGATAATGAAGAATATGTTAACAATATATGTGGAAGAAAGCTATGTTAAAGTACATGTAAAAAAATGAGAAAGGATGTTGAAAGTTAAGGTATAAGCTAAGTTAGGTGCATGATCTTCGATGGTTACTAAGTTATGTAAGTGTGCTTAATATGTGATTAAATGACATATTAATGAAGAATTTTAAATGTATTTTAGATTCCTAGCATATTTGAAGTGTGTTAAAGGAAGAAACAAAAGTTTGGAAACAAAGCTTTCGAAAATGTTTGAATGCTCTATTTGGGCATGTTGGTGTTTTTACATATTTTATATTTATTTCCTACCTAAAAATGATTCTAACTCCATTTCCATTAGTTTTCATGCCTAAAAATAGTGTTTGAAGTGTATTATAGAAAATGATGAAAGGGTGGAAACATAAGTTTATAGGATGGAAGTAGCACTTTTAATGGACTTTTTATAAAATGTTATATTTGGGAATCTTAGTATTTTTGTTGTCCCTTAGTGCCCTAAAAGGGAGGGAGGTTTAATAGGGCAATGCCAAGTAATTACAAATAAAAATTAAATGCGAAAATGAATGAAGAATCAAGACACGAGATTTATAGAGGTTCAACGCAACTTGCCTCTATCCTTTCCTTTTGTATTCCCACTAGAGCCTTCACTATTAAGATAGCTTAAGGTGCTATCAATCACCTTTACAATAGTAGCTTTTGGGCACTACAAAGCCATTACAAGTAGACTTATGGGTGCTACTAAAACCTTATCCCAAAGTAGTTTCTAAGTACTACCTTAAATTTTTCATAAAGTATGGTTTTTAAGATCTCCTGACCAAAAGTTTCCTTAAACAAAATAAAACTTTAAAGATGAAGATAAATTTCTCACTCAAACAATAGAACACTTTAAAATACACTAATAAAGTATGCTTGATCTAGTTGAAAGAATTGAGAGAATATCTAGAAAGCTTGTTCTTCAAACTCTGTGTTGAAGATAATACTTGCAAGTAACACTTGCAAGCATTAAACAATGAACTTCTCTTGATTGCTAGATCACTCTTGGTTTACCCTTTTTATTTAAAAATAGCTTTCACAATAGAATACTTGCTTAATGGAATGGTTTTCTTTATATGTTTCTATTGAGAGTAGATCCTTTTATAGGTTAAAATAAAGAACTAGTCATTAGAAAGAAAGCTGTAACTTCATATTACAAATGTAGACACTCAATGCATATTGGAAATTCTCCACATCTGTTGTTGAGTCACCAACCATCATTAATTTCATGAAAATGGGTGGTTGTTAAGCAAAATACAACTTCAACGGTTATTAGTACTAATGAAACGCCCGTTGGCATTAGCCGTTAGAAAGAAGTTTGTCTCAACACTCCTCCTTTGACTTTCTCATTTTTTTTATTAAACTAACTTCAATAGCTATTGGATATTCTTAACCATGTTGGACTTCAATATCAAACCCTTTTGAGATATGAACAATGCTTATTGTAGATTTCAAGGAAGGTGTAAACTTGATGCTTTATTTTCCAAGATCTTCAATAGTACATCAACGATTGTTGGTGAACTTTCTATACCCGTTGAATATCCTCAATGCCTGTTGCATTATTAAGAGTGCCTCGTTGGAGGGTCTAAGAACTTTAGCTCATTCTAAGGAGCTTTTCCAACGCCCATTTTGAGATCCTAAGAGTTTTGCTCAATTCAAGTCATTTGGTCCAACGTCTATTGCAAAAATGTAATACCTATTGAGAAATTAAGAAACACGCTTATCGCAAAATTACAATGCATGTTGCGAAGTTTAGTATGCATAGCTCATGTGTTTGAGTTATCCAATGCCTATTGTGAGATCTAAAAGACTTTGCTCATGCTAAGGTGATATTCTCTTGCCTGTTGATGTTGCAAATAGCCAAGGCAAGTTAGCAAAGGATCCACTTCAATTTCAAGCCCAATCATAAGAGGAAGGGTAAAGAAATTTAAGGAGGCAATTAGAGCATTCATCCAATAAGGAATTACACTTGGATTAGCCCAAGAAGAGTAAAGGATGCGTGAACCCCAATTAAAAGCTGATGGGAACTTAAACTTTTCAAATGGAGCCTTTAACTTAATACAATAGAGCTTAACTTATGGAGAGCACCCAAACATAACCCAATTCGACCAAGGTATGTAAAAAGAATCCTAAGGCATGAAAAAAGAAGCCTAAGTCTTGTAAGCAAGGAAATAAGGCCCGAAGTCAAAGATTCTTGTAAGATTTCCTTAGTTGACAATGTTTCCTCATCCCATTAGGATTTTCTCGTTAGGCTGAATCCTTTTCCTTTTCTATTTAAGAAGAGTTGTTCTTTAATTAGAAAAGTATCTTGGTATAATCTTGTTGACCAATCATAATGTTTCTTTAGTTTTCCTATTTAGTTTAGGATTGTCATTTCCTTATTACATTAGGAAATATTGAATTTTATTAGGGAACGTAAACTAAATCCTAATTGGTTTTGGATAAAACATTATAAGGTTATTAATAGCCCTCATATTTTCTTAAGAAGGCATTCATTCAATCAATATTATTATTATTGTTAGCAATTTTACTTGTGAGACTAAATGCTCTTCTTAAGTTCTTGAGTGGACTTGGTGAGATTGTTAAGTGAAGGCTTAATAATTTCATAAACTTGTTAATTCTGATCTTAAATTGGCTTGGTTGATTTAGGGTTTGAGTTAACACAACTTTGATTTTTATTACTTAGGTTACTAGAAACATATTTTTTAGAGGTCCAGTTGTGATTTGAAGATCAAAACTCCAATACTTAGTTTGATAGATTTTGGGCAACTATTCTTTAGCATACTGGTAAGGATCAATACAACTTTGTTCATATCAGTTGAGTTCCTTCAACTCCCATTGCTAGAGTCATAATGCTTCTTGAATTATGGCAACACCTATTGGACTGTCAAGATTAGTTTCCTTGATCTTTACTCTTTTAATACTTGGAGTTTCCAATCATAACTCTGGCTTTAATCACCCTTGTTTAATGAATTGATGTACTTAAAAGAATTAACACATATAACTTGGATAAAGGTTAGCTCTTATATGTGTTTGTGATCATTAAAATAAGGCTTGTTCAACATTCTCCCCCTTTTTAATGATGACGAACAATCTATCAAAGTCAATTAATCTTATAAAACTAAATAGGTGTACATCATATGAAGGCAACCAATCTCTAACTCAAAACTGATTGGTGTGCATCGTATAAAGTCAATCAATCAATAACTCCCCCTTAAGCATATCAATATGTTCAAACTACCTCTATAACATGGGTTCTCCTTTAATAAAAGATCATCCTTAACAAGATTTCCTAATATTTTGCTCATAAACATTTTGCTTATATTACTTCCCTTTAAGCTCATATTATATGCACCATTATATTAAGTTCACATTATATTTCTCCCCCATTGTCATTATAAAAGAAATCAAACAACAATAGCAATGGAATATAAAGCATATAGAAAGAGAATATAGACAAAGAGTTAACTTTTCATTGTAAAAGTAATGTTGGCTAGTACATTAGCTATTTTTGAAAATAAGGACAAAAGAAAAGGAAATAAAACAAACTATGCATCATGAGGGATCAAGGTTTTAGATGGAGAGGTATGAGTTTGATCTTCAGGTTTTAGGGATGGTTGAGGCTTTAGGAGGTGCTCTTGATTCTTGGTCTCTATTGGCTCCTTAGACTCTTGTTCCTTAGGCTCATCTATTGCATTTGGTTCCTTAGAGAAAAGATCTTTTGGATCTTAACTCATCTCAGGTGGAAGCTCTTATTGGTTTTCAGTACATGGAGTCCCTGGTTGAAGATTCAACCTTTCTATTATCCAATCTAATGTTTGGTTGATGTCCTTTATCTCTCTTTGAAGTTTTTGAACTTTTTGGTGTAAATAGGTAGTTGAGGACTCAACTCTTTGAACAACATTTGTAAAGGTTTCCGACTGCCCAAACACCTTTTGCTCAAAGGGAGTGAGAGATGGAGCATGTGCAGTGGTTTCAATTCCTTCAACTGTTATATCCCCTGGCCTGATAACTTCTTCAACATCCTCATTTTCCTCTTCCTCTTGAGGAATCTCACCTTCCTCATTCACCCCTTTTGATCAATCTAGTATCAAGTATTTGTAGAATCCTTATGTTTAGTAGCATTTTCTCCTAAATGGGCTTATTGTGAGGTAGTTTTTCCAACACTATATTCTTTTCTTCAAGCTCTTAATTAGTTTGGGGGATTGCTTTCACAAATTTTGCAATCTTTGTGATATAGTGAGCCATCACAAATTCATTTGCCTTTTCCACTTGCCCATCTATTATTTACATCGAGAGAAAGGGAGTATTCATCTTTTGTTTGTTCTTCATGCACCAGAGGTAGAAGAGATATGTTATGGTGTAGTTTCCATTTGATTGGCCTCTTCCATTGATGTTCCAGATGATGAACTTGTGGGCAATCGTTAAGGCTGACTCTTGATTTTGGAAGCCTTGCTATTGTTGTTATTGTAGTTACTTCCTCCATCAGTGATGGACTTCCAAAACTGGTTGATGTCAACCTTGAAGGTTAAAGGAGGCTCAATGTGATCTTTATTAGATGCATTAAAGTACCTAACCAAGTCATTTGTCTTAGTGTATATTTCTTTTTAAAGAGCCTAAACTTTATTGTACCTTTTTTTATCATATACTTCATAATCACTGCCTAACACTTCCAGGTTTGTTAAGAACTCCACTGTCAGCGCTAGGTAACAGAGTTCCTTATGATAGCAAAATAGCTCCCATCTAATCCCGACCATTTACTCTTTAACTTTTTTAGCTAGCCCATACCTTTGCATGTCATTCCACTTTAAGAATTTTCCACGTCCAAGTTGTCTCTTCAATAATTTTAGAGCTAATTCCTTTTCTTTTTCACTTTTGAGATGAAATTGCTGAACTTAAAAGAGGACTTGAAGGTATGAGAGTGTGCTCTATTTCGGTGGCCTTTCCTTTCCCCTTTGAATCTTGGCCAGTTTTGGATTTCTTAGATTGTTACTAGGTTGAAGTGGGTTATGCAACTCTCTCTTCTTCTGCTAAGCTATCATTGATGCCAGATTTTCCTCAACTTCGATTATAGAGGAAGAAGTTGGGTGTTCTTTCTAGTAGGTTACTTATATATTTTGGTGGAATCTAGTTTGGGTGCCATTTGATTGTATGAATGAGCATTTGATGTAAGGAAATACATAGAAATTTGTAGCAAAAATTGAGAGAAATGAGTAGAAAGTAAAGCAAAGCAGAAAGTAAAATGATTTTAGGGTTAGAGGGAGTTTAAATAGAAGTTCAACAAGTTCTTTTTTTTTTAAAATGACCATAAGGAGTGTTCAATAGCTGTTACGGGTTAGACAATGACTGTTAGCTTGCTCTTTTAAGTGTTCTTCAACCAAGGATGGTGGCTAGTTCGCAACGACATTGGGTAATGAACAATGATCATTAGAGTTTCAAAATAATTATAGAGACCAATATAATCACAATGAGGAACTCATAAGTAACATAATGGTCGTTGGCCATGTTTTTCAAACAACACTTAGTTCAAAAACAATTTTAAAACATAACTGATGAATGTTATTAATCAAACTCAATGATATAATTATGAATTGAATTAACATATGGACAGTTTGATTAGTATCATACATAATTAAGATCTTTAGTTATTGAATCTAAAAACTTTAATAATGATCAATTCAAACAAAAATATCAAGTATCACAACAATGGTCATAAATGGATTTGGAAGAAGAAGAAAAACCTGTTTGAAGCTAATCCAATGTATTTCCATCAATCATACCAAGTTCTCTTTTAATGAATTTCATCATTTTATTATGAAGAGGTTTAATGATTGATGGTTAATATCAACAATTCTAACATAATATTTCCATTACTAGCATATTCTCTAAGAAAGTGATGTCTAATGTCTATATACTTGCTCTTAGAATGTTGTATGGGGTTCTTGGACAAATTTATGGCACTAATGTTATCACACTTAATGGTAACTTGATTGACAACTACATTGTAATCAATAAGTTGATGTTTCATCCATAGGATTTATGCATAACAAAGGCCAACTACCACATACTTAACTTCAATAGTTGATAAAGCAATTGAGTTTTGCTTTTTACTACTCTAAGACTCTAAGCATTGACTAAGTAATTGACATGTGTCTGAAGTGCTCTTTCTACTAAGGTATACCCAACAAAATCAACATTAGAAAATGCATGAAATTTAAATGAAAAACTCTTAGGATACCAAAGTCCTATGTTGGAAGTACCAATAAGATATTTAAGTATGTGTTTCATAGCATGCAAATGATACTCTTTGGGATTAGATTGATATCTAGCACACAAGCAAACACTGAACATAATATCATGTCTAGAGGCTGTGAGATAAAGTACACTACCAATCATACCTTTATAAAGCTTTTGGTCTATTGCCTTACCATGTTCATCCATGCTTAGCTTGATGTTGAATCTCATAGGAGTTTTGCATGGTTTACTATTTTCCATGATAAATCTTTTGATTAGTTCCTTTGTATATTTGGCTTGGTTGATGAAGATTCCATCATTGTCTTACTTGATTTGTAATCTAAGAAAAACTTTGAGTTCTCCCATCATGCTCATTTTAAACTCACTCTTCATTACTTTAGAGAAATCTTCACATAAGCAAACATTAGTAGCACCAAATATGATATCAGCTACATATATTTGTACTAACAATAGGTGTAATGACCATGTTCATTTACAAATCATGACATCCATGTTCAAAAATACATATTCATAAAGGTGTTATTCATCATATATACAAAATCCAACATGTATTTAATGTACATATATGTTAACTAATGTTCAAGGCTAGTGACTATAAACTGGTTCCTATCTAGATGTATGTATATGATAAAAGGAGAGAAAGAGTTGGAATTTAGCCGACGACCTGTTGTCCATAAGTCTCTAAGCAAAACTTTATGTACCAAGGTATCCAAACCTTATGCTTCAATATCTAAAAAATATAATTGCGATTTGGTGAGTCGTGACTCAATGAATAAAAACAATAGTTCGATTCTTATGGCACAATCAACATAAGAATATCATAAGGATACATTACAAGTATAACAATTAACTATGCAAGCGCAAGTGCAATAGATTTATTTTTGTGTCATGACCTTGCAAGGCAAACACTACTCTCGGGAATTCATCTGATTCAAGTGACATTTGATTTTGCTAGCCAGCATATAACAAGTGAATCATTTGATCAATATAACATGTGCCAATGGGACATATTGGTCCATCTTCCACGTGGTTTGCAAGTGTTTGACAAGCCGGTCACAACATCCTTTTAGTTCCATATGCAAGTGTTCATAACAATGGTATACCAAGTAATCATTAAGACCAAATAATTCTTGCTTGACTTGTGTTCATATGTAAAAGGTAACAATTTAATCACATATACATGTAATACGATATAATCACATCATAAAATTATCACACATATACACATTAGAATCTAATTATCGTTTTTACTCACATTTCGATGTGACCAACCTTTATGGTAGGTTTGGTTCTCTCTCTAGGGCTTTCTCAAAGTATTAAGATCCTAAGATTTGATACGTACATGGTTATAAGTATGTCATAATTATTATGAATGCTTGGTTTGCAACTATGGCATGATCCATGCAAGTGGACTTAGTGTTTATGCATATTTTCCTTATATGGCAGCTTGAGCTTGCTACACTCTCATAATAATAAATATAGTCATACATATCCAAATTACTTGATTCTTTTTTTCAAATAAACTAGACATATAAGTATACAACATATTTAAATTTTAGGCCAATATAAAACACACAAAAAATGAAGTAAATTTTTGAATATTTCCTTGTTTCAATGTTATCTCAGTCTAAGTATGTCATATATTCTTGGGTATATCTTAAATTAAACAAATCAAATTGCAAAAATGATTTACCAGAAGTTATGAAACACATAAAGGAACATTGTCATGTTTTGCTCATTATCTAAATCAGTATATAAAGTCACCAAAACTAATGACCAATCTCAAGGTGAGCAGGTTTTCAATATGGTGACAATCAGTCATGATGAAGGGGCAATATCTCAACAACCGTGATAAGTTTGGCAAAAATATTTTACATTAATGTAGATCATACATAAAGATAAAACTTTCAAGTTTAATACATCACCAACTTCCTAATCTATGGCTATCAAATTCTCGAAAAACAGAATTAAAAGGTAGGTGAGGTTTCATCCGAATACAGGGTCAGCCATAATCAATGAGCCATATCTCTTTACACACAACAAATCAATCCAAATTCTTTATAGGTGTTTAGAGGGGATATAAATCTAAAAATTTCTTTTTTTACACTTTGTCAAAATCAGAACCTAAGGCCATCAAAATATAATAAAATAGAAAGATTGAGATGATTTCCGTTGGTTGTGAACCAACCCTAATGAAGGAGCCATAACTCCTCACACATACTAAATCAAGAAAAACTGTTTCATATGAATTTAGATGAGGTATAAATCTACAACTTTCATATTTTTCACTTTCTCTAATTTCTCTTCTATTGTTATGAAATCATTGGTACAAAATTCTGCTCAAACAACAAAATCTACACAAATAGCTCTTGTTCTTTTGAATTTCAACTTCCATCCAAGAGTTCTACCTCAAATACTCCATAATTCTCACTAACCATGCATGATTAACATGTGATGATGGGTTAATTTCATTTGAGAAGAAGATAAATTAACTTACCTATTGTCCCAAAACTAGAAAACCTTAGGCTTCCTTCTTAGGCAGCTCACTCTTCTCCCTCTCCTTCTTCTTCTTCTTCTTTCCTTTCTTTCTTCCTTAGCTCTCTCTTTATTCTTACCTCAAATCTAAGCTCTGTATTCTGATTCTAAAGGATAAAAAATTCCACTTGTAAACCTATTATAACAAGACAAAATCATGGTGTTGCATTCCTATTGGTTGGAAGTTCACTTTCCTCTTTTTGTCCCGCTTCTTCACTCCTTAAGCACCTCCATCCATCTCTTAATTCCTAGATGCTCCTTATACTTTTAAATAAGCTCTATAACACCATTATTTATGATGCTATAACATTCACACAACATAAGACAATTTGCCATGCAACTATACAAACATTACATATATGTTCAAATGTCCTGAATGCAATGGTGCATGTGTCATCGTCATGCTTATCCAATTCACGTGTCTAAATGATCATTTATCCAATGCATATGTTCATGTGGGATTTCAAATAATTTATGCAATGAATATGTTCATGTGATAATGCTAATGAATGTGGATAGGGATGTTACAATAGGTCCCGACTCTTTTCCTTAAAAAAGAGAGTTGTGTCCAACAAACATTTGGGGAAACCTTTCTTTACTAAAAAGTTGCTCAACCTATCATACCAAGCTCTTAGAGCTTGCTTCAAACCATATAGGGCTTTGGTGAGCTTAAACATATGATTAGGAAAGCGATGGCTTTCAAAACTAGCGGTTTGTTCAACATACACTTCCTCATCAATGTACCCATTCAGAAAAGCACTTTTGATAACCATTTGATATAACTTGAAATTCATGTGAGATGCAAATGCAAGTAAAATTCTATTAGCTTTAAGTCTAGCTATAAGTATAAAGGTCTCATTAAAGTCAATTCCTTCTTTTTATTTATAGCCCTTACCTACTAACCGAGCCTTGTTTCTAATAATAATTCCATGTTCATCAAGTTTATTTTTAAAAACCTATTTAGTTCCAATAATGGAATGATTATGAGGTCTAAGAACTAAAGTCCACACTTTGTTTCTCTCCAATTGATTGAGTTCTTCTTGCATAGCAAAAACACAATGTTCATCTTTAATGACCTTATCTACGGTCTTAGGCTTTGTAAGGGATATAAAAGTAAGATTAGTATATGCATTTCTAAAAGATAATCTAGTACCTGACTTAATGAATCACTAATGATAAGATCTCTTAGATGATCTTTGTTGAAAATCCAGTCCCTTTCTAGCTCAGATTTGCTTTTCACTAGGAGTAGGAAGAGGTGGATTTTCATTTCCTTCATTCCTCATGTCTTGTGGCTTATCCACATTCTTTCCTTCTTCTCTAATGTTTAGCTTACTCATAGGACCTGTAAGATCATTAATATATTCTTCTTTTCTTGAAGAAATGGGATCAAATTCGTAAAAGAAAAACATGCATAGACTCCTCTACAATAACTGTTCTCCTACTAAAGACTCTATACCTTTTAATGGTAGTAGGGTATCCAAGGAAAATTCCTTTCTTCAAACTTGGAGTCAAATTTACTAAGGTTGTCTTTAGTGTTTAGAATAAAACATTAGTAACCAAAAACTCTAAATTATGTAATCTTGGCGTTTTATTGTTCCACAACTCATAGGAAGTTTTCTTTAATAAGGTTCTCACCAAGACTCTATTTAAGACATAACATGAAGTGTTTATAGCTTCAGCCCAAAAGTACTTAGGAAGATTATACTCATTCAATATGGTTCTAGCCATTTCTTGAAAAGTTCTATTCTTCCTTTCTACCACACCATTTTGTTGTGGTGTTCCAGGAGTTGAGAAGTTGTGAGATACCATACTCATCACAAAAGCTATGATACTTAGCATTCTTAAACTCTCCTCCATGGTTACTTTTAATATAAGAGATTTTCAAATCTTTTAGTTTTGAATTCTTTTGGCAAATGTCTTAAAAGTATCAAAGAAAGAATCCTTGTGAAGGAGGAATAATACACAAGTATATCTAGAGTAATCATCTACTATTATAAACATATAATGCATGTCTCCTAAGCTAGATACTCTAGTGGGTCCAAATAGATCCATGTGAAGCAATTGCAATGGTCTAGAAGAACTTACCTTATTTTTGGCTTTGAATGAATATTTGATTTGTTTACCTCTTTCACATGAATCACAAACTTTTTCCTTTGTAAAATTGATTTCAAGTAGACTTTAAACCAAGTTTCTTTTTTTTTTTTTAGCGCTTATTGAGGAGTTCCATGCTAGTATGTCCTAGCCTTTTATGCCAAAATTTACCTTCATTCACTATAGAGACTAAACACTTTACATTATGGTTAATAAGAGAATTTAAATCAATCATATAAATATTATGAACTTTTGCACCAATAAACAAAATTTTATTATCACTCATCTTTGACACATAGCATTCTTGTGGCTCAAACATAACTCTAAGGCCTTTGTCACACAACTGACTTACACTTAGCAAATTTTGTTTCAGTCCATCAATAAGTAATACTTTATCAAGGAGAGGTGATTCATTATCCTTATCAACTTTACCTATGCCAATAATTTTTGTTTTGCCATTGTCTCCAAAAGACACTTTTCCAAGTCCTTCAATCTTCTCCAATTATGTGAAGAACTTCCTTTCTCCTATCATGTGCTTCGAACATCCACTATCAAGATACCACTCCTACTCTCCAGCTTGGGATTTCAAGCTCATCTATAAAATAAGAAGAGTTATATCTTAGATACCCAAACCTTATTGGGTCCTAGGGGGTTAGCTATTGTCAACTGCTTATCATGCCTTTTAAAATGACAATCATAGGCAATGTGGCCATATATACCATAGTAAAAATAATCACCATCAAAGTTCACTAGTGTCCTACTTCTAGGTGAAACATGTACATAGTGTCTATGTGACTTGTAACTACTTTGAGCAATGCATCTAGGAGTGTTTCTCACATGAAGAATTCTTTTATATTATATGTGTCTATATCTATAATTATGCTAATTTCTATGTCTTTACACACCTTGCCTCTTAGGCTTATATGAATGGTACATATAAACATAATTTGCTCTAGGAGGAACATATCTCAGTTGTGTCTGAATGTGCTGAAACTTACCCTTTGTGCCATTTATATTGGCATTTCCCTTCTTAGGAACTTTTGGCATTCTTATAAGCTAGGAACACTATCTTCCTTAGCCTTAACAAAGACTATTTTAAAGGTAAAAGGAGCAGCTGAAGTAGAGGCATTGTAACCTAATCCATGATTGATGGATGGGCTCTTTTAAACCTCAAGGATGGAGTTTAGCTTCTCCTTTCCTTTGGTGAACTTGCTGAGGCTTTCGTTAAACTTAAGGTTCTCAGCTGTGAGAGACTCAACCTCCTCAGCTAGAGTTTATTAACCCTTAGCATAATCTTTTAAAGATTTGTTCTCTTTTTTAAGAAAGGAGGTACTAGACTTGAGAATTTAAACTTTCATAATGAGCTTGGTGATTACAAAATACAATTCATCTCTAGAGTAGGAACCAAAAGGATTTACCTCTTTGTAACCATCACTGTGACTTTTACTGTTGGATGAGTGTTCACTTAAAGATTTATCTAATTCCTTCTCAGTTGCCATAAGATAAAGTTTAGCTAACTCCTTTCTTGTTTCCTCCTCATCAGGTTTGGGGTCACTAGTATCAGCTTAAGTATATTTGTACACTTCCTTTCCTTTCTTGGAGCTGTGTTTTCTAGCAGGAAAATTGCTCTTCTTGATTTTGGGACAATATGATTTTATGTTCCCTTTCTTATTACATTTATAGCAGATGAGTTAACTCTTACTACCTCTCTTCTTATATCTCCTTAGCCTTGTACTCTTTTGGTTTGAAAGGAATCTCTTTACTTTATTGGTGATGAGGGCAAGATGTTCATCTTCACTACTATCTTCATCATCATTAGAAGAAAAAGATGTTAGTAAATAAGAAATAGATGGAGATTTAAAATATACCTCTTTGTCTTTAAGTACCAAGTCTTTCTTTCTTATTAATGTGTTTTCTACTAACTTTTCAAGAGTGATTTCATGAGCCAATAACTTTCCCATAAGCTCATTAAGTGACAGGGCTTCTAGCTTGTTGGCTTCCTCTATAACTATTTTCTTAGCTTCTCAATTATCTTTGAAAAGTGTTCTCAGAATTTTTGCTGCCATATCCTCATTTTAATATGACTTCACTAAAGTTTTAAGAGTGCCAACAATGTCTATAAATTTATTGTACATCCTAGTAATAGTTTCACTAGGTTGATATACAAATGTTTCATACATGTATATGTGCATTTGTATCTTTTTCTTCTTAATTTCACTAGTTCCTTCATCTTGATTTTGCAATATATCCCATATTTCTTTAGCTGATGTACACATTTGTAACTTAGCATATTAAGATTTATGGATTACACAAAAGGTAACATTCATTGCTCATTTATTCTTTAGGTTTGCCTTCTTCTCTTCAGCAGTCCATTCACTTTTAGGATCTGGTATAAGAATTTCTCTAACTAGTTTTATTGGAACTTCTCTTCCTTCTTTAATAATGTCACACAAATCAATGGTTTTACTATTACTAAAGATCTCAATATGTTTATTGTAGTACTCATAGTCTTCTCCCCTAAAGAATGGTGGCTTATGGATAGATTTTGATTCTTCATGACTTACCGTGATCTTTGCTCTGAGCACTTAAGCTTTGATTAAGAGGTTCATTCTGATACTAATTATTATCCTTTGGTGCCTTAGAAAAGGGGTTGAATAGGGCAACAACAAGTAATTAAAAATAAAAACTAAGTGCAAAAATTAATGAAGAATAATGACACAAGATTTATAGAGATTCAACACAACTTACCTACGTTTTCTCCTCTAGTATTCTCACTAGAGCTTTCACTATCAAGATAGCTTAAGGTGCTATCAACCACCTTTATAATAGTAGTTTTAGGGCATTACCAAGTCATTACAAGTAGACTTCTGGGTGTTACTAAAACCTCATTCCAAAGTTGTTTCTAGGTACTACCTTAAACCTTTCGTAAAGTATGGTTTTTAAGATCTATAAATGAAGGGTTTCTCTAACAAAATACAACTTTCAAGATGAGGCTAACTCTCTCACTCAAGTAATAGAACACTTTAAAGTACACTTCTAAAGTATGCTTGATCTAGTTAAGAGTATTGAGAGAATATCTAAAAAGCTTATTCTTTAAACTCTGTTTTGAAGATAACACTTGCAAGCTTTAAATAATGAACTTCTCTTGATTGCTAGATCACTCTTGGTTCATCATTTTTATTTGAAAATAGCTTTCATAATAGAATATTCGCTTAATGGAATGGTTGTCTCTATCTATTTCTATTGAGAGTGGGTCATTTTATAGGTTAAAATAAAGAACTAGTAGTTAGAAAGAAAACTGTCACTTCATATTATAGATGTAGACACTCAATGCCTATTGGGAATTCTTTAAATCCATTATTGAGTCATCAACCATCATTGATTTCCTGAAAATGGGCAGTTGTCAAGCAAAATACAACTTCAATTGGTACTAATGAAATGCCCATTGGGACTAGCCGTTAGAGAGAAGTTTATCTCAATGCTCTTCCTTTGACTTTCTCATTTGTTTATTCAGCTAACGTTAATGGCTATTGGATATTCTCAACCTATGTTGGACTTTAATATCAACCCTTATTGAGATATGAATAATGCTCATTATAGATTTTCAGGATGGTGTGAACTTGATGCTCTATTTTCCAAGATCCTGAATAGTACATCAACTACTACTGGTGAACTTCCAATGCTCGTTGAATATCCTCAACGCCTGTTGCATTATTGAGAGTGCCTTGTTGGAGGGTCTAAAAACTTTAGTTTAATATAGGGAGCTTTTCTAACACCCGTTGGTAGGATCTATTGCCCATTTTGAGATCTTAAGAGTTTTGCTAAATTCAAGTAACTTGGTCCATGCCTGTTGTGAAAATGCAATACTTGTTGAGAAATTAAGAACCACACCATTGCAAAATTGTAACACTTATTGCAAAGTTCAATGTGCATAACTCATATGTTTTAGTTATCCAATGCCTGTTGTAGTAAAGGACAATGGCTCTGGTGAGATCCAAAAGACTTTGCTCATGCTGGGGTGATATTCTAATGCTTGTTAAGTTCCTTTAACGCCCATTGCGAGAGTTACAACCCCTGTTGAATTATGACAACACCTGTTGGACTATCATGCTTAGTTTGCTTGATCTTTACTTTCTTAAAGCTTAGAGTTTTCAATTATAACTGTTTCTCCAATCATCATGGTACAATGAATTGATGTACCTGCTAGAATTAAAGCAGATAATTTGGACAAAGGTTAGCTCTTAGATATGTTTGTGATCATTAAAACAAGGTTTGATTCAATAATTTTTACACCCTTTTCTCTTCATCTTTAGCCTGAACATGAATCCAGCCCTATTGTTATTAGTTTTGATAGTTAAAAACTAACCAAAATCCTCCTAAGACCTCTCCTCCATCCATGGCTACCAAATTAGGTTAGGAGAACCAAGTTTGCTCATCCATCTTCTTCTATCTTTTAAGTAAGTTGGTGACTTTTGTCTATTTATTTCAAGTAAGTTATGATCTATTTTATTTCTTGTGTATTTGTTCTATGTTTGGATAAGTGTCGTTATGGTGTTTTTGAGCTTGGCGATGATGAAAGAGATGAAGTTTAGTGTTAGTATGGCACGATAACTGATGTTGTCTTCAAAAGGAGTTTTAGATGTACATGAAGAGCATGGGCTATTTTATTTGTTCTTAATGTTTAATGGTTTATTAAATGATAATTAGTGTTCTAATATTCATATTTTAGTAGGAAATTGAGCTTAATTTGTCTTTTACAAGTTGTTAGAACAAAAGGCAATATTGATGCAGCATACAATTGGAGCTTTGAAAGGTGTTGACATATATGGATAGATTATATGAATTCTTGGTGATTATTGACTTCTTAAATGTTGATTGGCATCCTAAACTTATTATTTATGATGAGAATTAATGCTTAAAGGATGTCTAACGCCTTATTTATATTGAGTTAAATATTAAATTCTTAATAACCTTATGATTGTTCCCTATGCAAATGAGTTTAAATTGCAAGGATAATTGAAGTAGTTTGAGTTTCTTAATATTATTTTGAGCTATTAAATGTTATACAACATTATAAACTTGAGTTTTAGAGTTATATTAAAGTCTTGACGATGTCTTAGATTGTAATTGAGTTGAAGGGAATGTTGATATCGTAATGGGTTTTATAAATGTCTTTAAGTAAGTTAATTATGTTTATAAGGAAAATTGATGTTAAATTGAGCTCCTTGATGATATTTGACACTTTAAACCTTATGGTTAGAGTCACATATGAATGGTGGAGATGTTCTTCATTTACTTGGAGTAGGATTATTCATGAATATCTTAACAGGTATATGAGTGGTTTATGAAGAGAAATAAACATATTGCTGAATTTATAATATAAATTGATGATTGTGAAATGAGTTAAGGATTATAATTATGGATTACTACATGATTAAATGATGATGTTAATGTTGATACTATGAATAAGATAGAAGGAAAATGGTGACAATGAGCTAAGTATGAAGGATGATGGTTAAGTTATAAGCTAGAGTTAATGAACGTTATGTTTATATGTTTGATTGATGTTTAGGACTTCATTGTCCTTATAGGAGATTTTGCCCTATTATATAATATGTTATGTTTATCTTATATGTTCTATGGATGAGTTTAAATAACTTTTTATATTTTAGGAGGTATAGTCATTATTCAATAGATGTCTATGTTTAGGCATATGTGAGTATGAGTTTAAATGCATTCATGTTAAGGTATATGAGTATGCATATGGACAATATAAATTCCTCAATGGGTTTCCCATAAGGATCTCCCCCCTCCACAAACACACATACATATTTTTTTTGTAGGTCAAGCATTTGTTGATGCTATGATAAAATGCTAGAGGTTAAAGGCTATACATAAGGATTTGAGTTTAAGTTTTATGTATCATATATTATTAAGGTACTGCATTATTTCTTCATAGTTGTCTATAGTAGAGATATATATGTATAATTGAGAGAGTTATAAATGTATTAAGCAAAATGTTAAGTTATATCATATATGCTAAGTAATCTTCATAATGTCTAGGTTATGAATAATTTGATAAGTATATGTCCATGGTTAATATAATATAACTTATTATAATGCATGATTAGTGGAATGGTGTTAAGGCATAGTAAGAATTATGGCCCATGTAAGATAAATGTTGAATGCTTATGATAATGAAAAGGATGTTATAACCTTAAGTGGACCCCTAGTTTTAGGAATTATCCAAATAAAAGAGTTTTATGTTTAATAAAGTGCATATAATGAAAAGTAAGAAAAGGAAAGAATAAAAGGAATTGGTTAGTGAGTCTAGACTCCCTTGGTTATGACATGATAAGATTTGAATTAAATGGCTATAACATAATGTAAGAAAGTGTTTTTATGAAATGTTTAAGATTTAGCTTAGCTTACACCCCTACCTCTCATTTATTTTATTCTAAGAATCTAAAGTGGGGTAAAAAAAATAAAAATATTTATGGGTCAATAAGTATAAGTTTTAGATTCAAGGTATTAGAGAGCTTAGAAAGGAGTTTTAACCACGAGTCATTAGGCTTGCGAAGGGTTTTAAAGGCCTTAAAGCATTTTGTTCCTTAGTGCTGGTGTGGCTTATAATCCAAGTTGTGACATAATGGCATCAAAGCAATGGTTTATATTGTCAAACATTGGAGCTTAGAAAGAAATAGACAGAGATAAAAGATAATAGAAATAATGAGAAATATTTAAGGATAATTAACTATAACTTGCAGAGATATAAGATTTCCTAAATGTCTTTCAATTTCCTTGAGTTAGAATTCAACATTGAAGCATTGAAATGTTATCTATGTTCATGATTTGAAGCTTTATACATTAAATATGTAAAACCAATAGTAAGTTGATATGCTTGATGTTATGAACTCAAGCACAATTTATGCTTAGTGTATTATGACATTAAGACATTTGATAATGAAATGCATATATATATATGATATGTTATGAAATGATATGATTGTTTTCATGAGATGTTATACATGGTTAAATCTATAAAGATGAAGGATAAATTCACGATGATGAGATGAAGCATAAGAATAAGTTTTCATATGTCATATGTTATAAGTTAATGCAAATGATAATGAACGATGTGAATATGAATGATATAGTGATATAGTGACATGACATGAATTAAGTTATACTATGATGATAAAGAAAAAGAACATGATATAATGATTATGTGAACTAAGAAATAGGGAAAGATATAATATTATGAAAGATAAAATGATGTAACAATATGAAAGATAGATATGATGATGAGATGATATGGTGATGTGATAAAAAGATAAGAAATAATGATATGAGGAAAGAAATATAGAAGGTAAGAATGTTGATAAGTAAAGACATGAAAGCATAAGAAATAAAATTAAAAGTAGGAGTTGAGGCTATTCAACCATGTTTATCTTTTAGGTCTACTAGAGAAAGGAAGCGATAGTTCTTAAGGGGTTTGAGATTTGTTCCCATACAAAGGGGAGTAATGGAATCTCGTAGTTATGGTTATGGAGTACCCCCTCATAATCATAATTAGTCATTCCAGGATTTCAAATGTAACAGCCATATTCATTTACATAACTCATATCATTCATGTCCAAAATACATATGCATAAAGGTTTTATCCATCCTACACACACAATCAAATATTTATTTGATGTAGATATATGTATATGACACAAGGAGAGAGAGAGTTGGGATTCAGCCGATGACCTATGGTCCATATGTCTCAATGTAAAACTCAAAGCACCAAAGTGTCCAATTCCTATTCTTCAGTATTTGAAAAAAATTTGCGATTTGGTGAGTCGCGACTCAGTGAATAAAAACAATAATCAAATTCTCATAGCATAATCCATAATCAAATATCATCAAGATACATTACAAGTATAACAATTGACTATGCAAGTGCAAATGCAATAGCTTTGTTTTTGTTGTGATCGAGCAACGCAAACATTGCTCCCGGGATATTCATGTGATTCATGTAACATATGATTTGGGACCTATTGGTCCATCTTCCTGTAATTCATTTGACATATGATTTGGGACCTATTGGTCCATCTTCCTGTAATTCATTTGACATATAATTTGGGACCTATTGGTCCATCTTCTTGTGATTTGTAAGTGTTTGACAAGTCGGTCATAATGCCCCTTTTAGTTCCATATGCAAGTGCTTATTCACAAATGATATGCCAAGTAATCGTTAAGAGCATTTAATTCTCAATTGGC
>CATIWR010550112.1:0-65047 GCA_949677035.1 Omphalea diandra | reverse complement strand
ATATCTTTATAGGCTGAACATGGTTCTCAATGTTTCCTGAATTGGACTGACAATTGAACTGAAATTAGCCTTGAACAGAAACTAAACCATACCGAAATATGATAAAAAATTGTTGAAAACACATAAAATAGATGTGGATAAATAAATAATTTCATAAAATAATATGCTCACATACTTTGCAGTGATACTTTATATACATAAAATGAATTTAGAAATAAAAAGAAATAATTTTTCAAAAATTAAACTAAAAAAGAAAAAAAGAGATTTGAGGAATTGGAATAAAGAAGGATGCTTGCCTCCGACTTGAGAAAGTATGACTTCCTTCTTTTCTCAATCTATGTGAGCTAGCATTTACGCTTAGCAAATCATAAAGTTTTTTTTTTTTTTTTGACTAATTGAGTCTTAATCGAATTAAATTTGCATAATAGGTTGGGTTCTTTAAATTTGAGATTTTATTTTTTTTTAGTTTAGAAATCAAGAACCGAATTGGACCAGACTAATTAGAGTCAACAATCAGATTGAACTGAACCTATTTTTCGGTTCGATCTAGCCCCTTTTCCTTTTAGTTCCAATTTCATTCCTTCAAAAATTGAAGGACCGAAAATTCGGTCAGATCTTGGTCCTTTTTAAAAAAACCTGCCTAGGATCGGGACCGCACAGTCCTACTTCTTTAAATATGTCTTTAGCTACAATTATGTTACAGGACAAGAAACTAACTGATATATTATTAGGATCTCTCTAGTGGACACCGATTAACAATATCTTCTTGTCTCCATTCATTTGCAATTTTTGCAATCCATTCTGACATGATAATTGGACTTTAAGGAAGTAGATGTGCAGATTTTAAATCTAGGAAGCTACTACTGCACGATTTGTTTATATTGTTCTATGAAACAACAGTACCAATTTAAGTTTCTTATATAAGAGTTTTTGCCAAGGAACTATCCCTATATCACAATAGTAAATCCTCTGTAACCACGGAGATTATGAAGTCCTATTTTTATATTATTTTATTTTCTCACCTTCAATTTATTATCTTCATTTCACAACTACCATTACTTAGAGTAGTTTGGTAAATTTATTATAACCAGTGGCTCACCTATGGTTTTAAATTGTGACTGTGGTCACGTGTAACAGTAAGAGGGTTATAGAGGCCATAATATTACAGTAATTTGCTGCATAATTTTTATGCAAAAAATTGCTAAATATTACAAACTGAGAAATATTGACATAATTTGCTGAAATTAAGAATTACAACTAATAAGTCTAAAACACTATAGATAGAGATATAATATTTGTAGTTTTTGTTCAAATTATGAACTTAAAAATAAGTAACATCTATAGACATTATAGTCATAAGAATTAATTTTTGTAAGTAAAGGGAAGAAGGATGTTGAAGTTATGGATCTTGACATAGTCTAGCTTCACCAGGGCTATGCAGAGTTTAACACGATGCTCTCACTATTGTAACGACTGTAACAATCGTTACTATTATATAATGACCATTATCCCTTACAAAAGATTTATGCCGTTAAAAAAATAAGAATAATAATGAAGGCCTAAAAAACCTTTACATAAGAATTGTCATGTTGCATAACGACCTTTACTTAAATGTGCACCAACCTTGCACATTTTCCAAAAAATTGATGCAAAGGCATCTAATTGTGAATCATGCCTCTTTTTTTTTTTTTTTTTAAGCAACAAGTTCTGGATTTTATCTTTACCACTGGAAGTTGAATACTTTCTGAGTTTTTTCTTTTAATAACTTTTTATTATATTTTACAAACTATTTTAAAATTAGTTGAGTGATGGTCTTCTGAGTGTTTTCCTTTTAATATCTCTTTATATATTTTGCAAACTATCTGAGAATTTATCCATCCCCAAGTAGAACTCAAATTGCATTGCCTTAATTTCATTCTAAGATTTAAGCATGTACTAAAATACTAGAGAAAAAAAAAATCACCTAGCACCTTGCTATGATTGGTTATTGAACCACTTCAGAATTATGTCTCAAACTTTCTAAAGGTTTATAATTTCTAGTTCCCATTGACAGACCTCATATAAGCAGTCCTGTGATTGCTTTAAGAAAGAACTTGACGAATATTGGTTTGGTTATGTTCTGGACACTCTGAGAAATGAATGCGCAAGCTGTAAATTAGGTAATTGTTAAATGTCAAGAGTTGAAAGGTCCTAGAGTTCCCTTGTTGTGTGGTGGTATTTTATGTTCGATTTATAAGGCCACCAAATGGATATACTAAAA
Organism: Omphalea diandra; assembly: GCA_949677035.1. Classification (NCBI taxonomy): domain Eukaryota; kingdom Viridiplantae; phylum Streptophyta; class Magnoliopsida; order Malpighiales; family Euphorbiaceae; genus Omphalea; species Omphalea diandra. Next base: position 62,787 of record CATIWR010550112.1, on the reverse strand, counting down.
GCTGGAATGGAAATCATTTTTGATTGAATATTCGATTGCAGAACATTTTTTTAAGGACTAATTTCATCTACTATGACTTCTTACACAACTCTTGAGAAATCGTCTCAATCCAAAGATCCCTTTTTCCTACTTGAGATTACTGTCTATCTGCAACTTACTGAGGGTATGGTACATTTTCATGCTATTTTTGTATATCTAGTTGGATTGAAAATTTTCTTCATGATGCTCTAGAATTTATTACCTTGCACTTGTCCCTTGCACTTGTCCCTTTGTTTCCAGTGTAACTAACATTATTTACATTTACAGGCAGTGCAACATGTTCTTATGTTTCTTGGCAAAAGTTCCCAAACCAATCCTTCTATGCTTGAGGACTTAACATCTAAAATATCACAAATGTTGAGTCAGACACAAGCTCTAGCAATTCATGAACCTGTTGCTATACCAATTGGGATAAAATTGGATGATAGAAACTACAGACTCTGGTCCCAAGTTGTAGAGATGTATATCTCTGGAAAAGACAAGTTGGGATACATAAATGAAGACTATCCACAGTCACCAGAGACAAATCCTACCTTCAGAAAATGGAGAGCTGAAAATGCGGTGGTAAAAGGATGGCTAATCAATTCCATGGATCCAAAACTAATTGGAAATTACATTAGATTTCTAACGGCAAAAGCAGTACGAGATGCTATTGCGAGAACATATTTTGGTGGCACTGACACCTTACGAGTCCATGATCTTAAGAGGAAAGTGACAAGACTCAAACAAGGTGAAGGATCAATCGAGACATATTACAACTCTCTTCAAGGCCTTTGGAGAGAAATTGATTTTTGACGTTCAAATCCTATGAAGTGTGAAGCTGATATACAAAAATATAATTCTATGATCCAAGAAGGTAGAGTTTATACATTTTTGGATGGACTTGTTGACCATTTAGACAAGATTCGAGTTGATGCGCTTCAATTTCAACCTTTTCCTATGGTAGAATAAGCCTATGCGCATGTTCGTCGAAAGGACTTGAGACAAATGGTGATGTTAACAAAGGAAGATACCATATCTAGCATGGCTATGATATCAAAAGGCAGACAGAAATCACAGCAACAACCGTGACTTCAGGGGATAACAAATGGAAAGCCAACCACTTCGACAAAGTCAAAGACATAAGCTGATGAAGGAGGTTGTACACATTGTGGGAACATAAAGCACACTAGAGACACTTGTTTCAAACTTCATGGATATCCAGATTGGTGGTATGAACTAAAGGCAAGGAAAAATGTGAAAGTGGTCGTGTGGCACTTGTTAATGTTGAAAGCACATCTCTAACTGAACCTCACCTTTCCCTTATGCCTCAAGATGAATCTACATTAATTGCAGCAAATTATTCTCTAACTCAATGAATCGGGTAACCACAGTTGGATTATTGATTCGGGGGCAACTGATCACTTGACTTTCGATCCACAAGATTTTGTTGCAACAACTCAACCAAGATGGACACACATATGCAAATGGTGGGAAATATCCAGTTACAGGGGCTAGAATAGTTGCACTTTCATCTTCTCCATCTTTATCAAATACTTTGCTTGTTCCCGCTCTTTCAAATGAATTGCTATCGGTAGGACAAACTACTGAAGAATTAAATTGCTATGCATTAATATATCCTAAATTTTGCTTATTTTAGGATATTCTCACCAAAGAGATTATGGGTTGTGGTACTAAACAAGGGGGCTGTACTCCATGGAAGACTTCAGTATTGGTCGGACAAACAATGTTGGTCAAAATAGTGACAAAGAACGAGAAATTTGGTTATGGCATCATCGGTTGGGACATCCTTCATTCTCCTACTAGAGAAATTTGTTTCCAGGTCTGTTCTTCGACTTAAATGATAGAATGCTTAAATGTAAAACTTGCATTTTAGCTAAAAGTCATCGAGTTTCTTATCCACTAAGTTTGAAAAGGTGTGAGACATCATTGATGTTAATCCATTTTGATGTTTGGGGACCAGCTCCCATTTTAATTCCTTCAGGCATTAGATGATTTGTGATTTTTGTGGATGATTGTACACAAATGACTTGGTTATACTTAATGAAAAATAAAAATGAGGTAGCTAGAATTTTTCAATCTTTTCATACTATGATCAAGACTCAATTTTCTGCCAAAATTCAGTTTCTTCTCTTTGACAATGGTGGGGAATTTGACAATAAGGAATTGTAGTACTATTTTCGAACACAAGGGTTCCACCATGAGACAACATGCTCCCAAACATCGCGACAAAACGATATTGCGAATAGGAAGAATAAACACATTCTAGAAATAGGTCGCGCTCTTTTAACAGCAGCAAACGCACCACGATGGTTTTGGATTGATGCAGTTACAACTGCGGTCTACTTATTGAACTGAATGCCTTTTAAGAGTGTTGGATTTTAAAACTCCATGACAAGCTCTCGCCCATCATGTACCACTACCTTTTGTTCTTATGATTTCATCAAGAATATTTGGATGTATGCTTATATCCACCTTCACAAAAATCAAAAAAACAAAATTTGATCCATGTGCAGTTCGTTGCATTTTTCTAGGCTATGCCACACATAAGGAGGGCTATCGATGCTATGATCCTACCACTAGGTGCCTTTATGTCGCCATGGATGTTACATTTCTTGAAACTTAATATTTTTTTTAGGCACTGAGTTTCAATTCTTCTCTTTAGGGGGAGATGACTGATGAAGAGCAGAATATGAACAACTATAACTGGAAAAATTGGCCATGTTTTCAAGAAAACGTGGAAATGACTAAGATTGACATGACTCCAGCAGGGCAAGATGGGAAAAAAGATGAAAGAGAGGATGGAACAGACGAAGCAGAGAATGAACAGGGACAAAAACAACCTCTTCTTGATTTAGTACCAATCGACCAGCCTCTTGAGAATAATCCTGAGATACAATCTCCAAGTCCCTCTCTCAATAATAATGGAGATAATTTTGTTGCCTGTAACTTACCTTTCAGGTATAACCATGGCAAGCCACCAAGTAGATACTGACCTGACCACAAGGGGGGAAGGACTAAGTATCCAATTGCTAATTATGTTAGTACCCAAAGACTATCTCAACCACTCAAGATCTTTGTGCACAAGTTGTCCTTTGATTACATTCCAAATATAGTACAAGAAGCTTTGAAGGAACCCAAGTAGACGCAAGCAATAAATGAAGAAATGGCAGTTCTAGAGAAGAACAATACATGGAAACTCAGGCCACTACCGAAAAGGAACAAAATAGTAGGATGTAAATGGGTGTTCTCAATTAAATACAAGGCAGATTGAACAATGGATGGATATAAGGTGAGATTTGTCGCGAAAGCGTACACAGTCATACGACATAGATTATCAAGAGACGTTTTCACCAGTGGCAAAATAGAATACAGTCAGGGTTCTACTGTCGATCGCTGCAAATATGGATTGGCCACTTCACCAATTTGACGTAAAAAATGCATTCCTTCATAGGAATCTTAAAGAAGAAATGTACATGGATGTCCCACCACGCTTCACTGCATCACAAAATGGAGTAATATGCAAGTTACAAAAGGCATTGTACAGTTTAAAAAAATCATTGAGGGCTTGGTTTGGAGGATTTATTTTGGCCATGAAAAGTTGCGATTTCAAACAAGGTAATTCAGACCACACTTAATCCTGAAGCATCGAGAAGGATTGGTGACTACTCTTTTGACTTATGTCGATGATATGATAATTGCAGGAAACGATGAGGAGGAAATTGCAAGCCTACGAGAACAATTAGCAACTAAATTTGAAATGAAAAATATGGGAGGCCTAAAATATTTTTTGGGAATTGAAGTGGCTCGATCAAGTCAAGGGATATTTCTTTCACAAAGAAAATATGTACTTAACCTGCTAGTTGAGACAGGGATGCTTGACTACAAATCTGCAGACACACCTATAGTCCAAAATCACAAGTTAGGAGAATATCCAGACCAGGCACCCACCAACAAAGAAAGATACCAGCGTCTCGTAGGGAAGCTTATTTACTTATCACACACAAGGCCATATATTGCCTATGTTTCAGGTTTGGTGAGTCAATTTATGCATAATCCAAGCGAAGAGCATATGGAAGCTATAATTCAAATTCTTCGATATTTGAAAGCATCTCCAAAAAAGGGCTCATGTTTAGAAAGCATAACCACTTGAATATTGAAGGTTACACTGATGTAGATTGGGTTGGAAGCATTACAAATAGAAAGTCAACATCCGATTATTTCAGTTTTGTTGGAGGTAGCTTAGTCACTTGGAGAAGTAAAAAATAGAAGGTGGTTGCATTGTCTAGTGCAGAGGCTGAATTTCGTGGTATGGCCAAAGGACTTTGTGAGCTTCTTTGGTTAAGGGAATCGTTAAAAAAAATCGACTACTCATCTGAATTAGCTACGAAAATGTTTTATGACAATAAAACAACTATAGAAATTGCACAAAATCCAATTCAACATGATAGGACCAAACATGTTGAAGTAGATCTACATTTTATCAAAGAAAAGCTTGAGGCAAAGGTAGTTCAGTACCCATTCATAAAATCAGAAGAGCAACTGGCGGACATTCTTACAAAAGCTGTTTCAAGCAAGGTGTTCTACAACTCTCTAGACAAGTTGGGCATCGAAGACATCCATGCACCAACTTGAGGGGGAGTGTTGGCATGAGCTGTCACCTGGGATTGATTACTAGAATCATGGAATTAGAATCAATTACTGACTACAATCAATTACTCCCACAAATTTTGTATCACCACTATCCTAGCCTATACTTGTGTAGTTAGTTGTTTCTTTCCATAGTTAGCAGCCTTGAATGCACTATAAGAACAGAAACTTGTATTCAGAAAAAGAATCAATGCAAATAGAATACCATTTACAACAAATTTTATCATATTGTCATGGCTAGGGATGCTAATATATTTAATGGGGAACTTTATTTATACATCCCCACCAAGTTCACATCTAAGCACATTCTGCAAGTTTTTTGTCCGCTTTTATATAACGAACTTGTATTTAATTTGGTGTGCTCATCCATATCTTTATTCCTGACCACACTTAATGTGATAGATTGTTCTCTAGAGCCAATGTCTGCTAGTGTTTTATTGCCATTTGTTTTTGTTTGCATATTGAATCCATGATGAGATTCTTGTGTTTTCATACTGTTATTATTTCTCCACATCATTGTTCATCGTGCCGAGGATGTAGAACTCATAAATCATTGCATGTGTAGGCTTTTGCTCTCCATCTTCCGTTGAAGGCTTTTATTAGCAAAGGAAAGTTACTTCTAAGCAGTCCTGGTAATTCTGGAAGAACTCATTTTCTCGGATCTTTCATCTGCAAGCTTTGGGTCAGAGATTTCCTTAGGTTGGGTATCATTAAACATTTATGCTTTGTCCAACTTATGCTCCAATCACAAGTCTTTATTCTTTGATTTGCAAAATGCTTGCAGCATCTGGGATCCCTTGGAGGATTGCTTTTTCAAATGCGGGAATGAGGGATATTTAGATGATACCCGTGGCATGGGGAACACCTGCGAAATTGTTTCTTGTGGAGAAACATCCATTTCACAGTTAACGAGGAGTGAAATTTGCCATCGCTCCATTGGCAGGATTGAGTGTAAGTCTTGACTTTGTCAAACTTAAGCTTCTTCAGGGAAAATTGTTCTACGATATTATGAACTCATCTTGTAGAGATGTGGTGATTTACGTTTGACTAGACTAATGAGTTAATTGTTTGGCAATCAATGAGCCAACTATGGCTTGTCTTTCATGTTGCCTGCAGCAGATACTTGCTCAAGTACTAAATTTTATTTTTGAGGCATATGGCCTGAGTGCCTTATGCCATTATAACATGCAATGCAAGGATTGAGAAGAGGTTCCTCATGTGTACCTAGAGAAAACATATTATCATACAAGCTAGTAGCAGAATTGCAAAGCTGTGAATTGCACCATTGCTAGCGGCCAAAAATCTGTATGTCTTAGATCGTAGACACAGGGGAATGATTAGGATATCCAAATGCACTTTAATGGTCACACTACTGCGAATAATTGTGCAAGAAAGTATAGTATATCAAGGACAATAATACCAATAGAGCTGCAGAAATGCATCATAGAAAATAAAAAAAGGTTTTATGCAAATTATTCTTATGCTTCAAAGGTCTAGCCACTGTTGATATCTCTGTAGGAGGCATATGGCGTGCTGAATTTGGCATTTGATAATTCAGTGTTCATGCTGCACTAATTTAATGTTTAATTCTGAAAGAAGGTGAAAAAGGATGAATCTTAGGATTATATATGAATTCGACCATCGAAGTATGGGCTGTCCATTGATTGGTGGCCCTTTTCCATGATTGGAAATTTCTTTCTTTCATGATCTGGGTCATCACAAAATAGTAGATCTTCTTTAATATATTTTGGAAGATGTTTTTGGAGCTCACTTGTTGATGCTCCACGTCACAGTGAAAATTTACTATTATATGAAGTGCTCCTATCAAAGTTGTGGAATGCGAATCACATTGTTCTAAATTTTTTTCCTATACCTAAACGTAAATATATAGAAGGATTCTCTGCAAAAGTACCATGAATTGCTAATTTCAGCATTGATGTTGCTGACACGCTTTTAGCTAATATTATTACTTGTTCTTGCTTATGATCCACAATAATCATTCTTTGACATTCATGGAATCTGTCATTCCTGCTAGTTAAAGGAAAATTTTAGTTGTAATGTTGCAAGGACAAAATGGCTTATGGTCATAAGCAGATATGATTGCTGTTGGATACTACTACAGCTAAAGGCAGGATATGAAAATTGATGTGGTGTGACAAGAAGAGATGGGATAAAGAGGTGCTTTAAGGGAGTGTGTTCACAAATATTCCAATATGATGCAAACCTGGTCGCGTGCAACATTACCGGACCAGTCAGTGAATTGGTTGGCTGACTGGTTCACGATTCAGCCTGTCCTATCGGTTCGGTTTAACTGATTAAATAATAAATAAAATTAAAAATATATTATTAAGATAGGTTTAAAAATTCTGAAAAATACTAAAAATAAAAATAATGCTAAAAACCGGTTTAGATCAAACTGAACCGGACACTGGCCTGGTTCTCAGTTTTTCGGTCCAATTGACCAGTTTGGTTCAATTTTCAAAACATTGCTGATGAATAGCTATACTTCTGAGATGCAAGTTGGTATGGTATTGAAGAGCCTGATTAGTTTTGAAGAAACAGGCTAAGGGATTGATGATTATTTAACATTTGAAATAATTGACTCTGGATAGTCAGTATCAGATTTCTGTGAGTTGGGATATAATAAGGTTTATGCTTTTGTAAGTATTTACTTTCCCTTCATAGTGGTGATGTTGAACAAAGTCATTATTTCCCTGATAATTTTGTAGACTGAACTTCTGGTTCTCTGCCATTTTCATGTTCATATTGTTAAATTTCTGGCTGTGCTTAGCAGTGTCCCTTTGGTTTAAGATAATTTCATGTTCTCATATTGAGAGTCTTTAGTACAAAGTCTTAAACAAGTAAATCCATAGGCTTGTTTTTACTTTAAATCACAAGAATGTTGAAGAAGCTGCTGCTCTCAGCATTTACTCTTTGACTTGAAGCAGCCAAAGATAGATGAGGATCATCGGACATGGTTGCATCTAAGGATAAGAGAGTTTGACCCAAAATTAAATGCAAATAAAATTGGAAGCTACAACACAAAAGGGTTCAAACACGTCGCAGATGGGAGATGGACTCCTGGGTTTCCAAATGCAAAAGCTTGTGAGGCTGCTCGTTTGACCATACTTGAGGAAATTAATAAGCATAGATCTTCTGTCAAGAGGTGCATTTGCTCTGGTACTCCACGACAAATCAGATGATCGTGATAAGGGGAGCGCTATTGCAAGGGTTAGTAGGTAGGCTAACAAACAATCTATCTCTCTGTTTCTATATGCTTCTTGTTTTTCCCTGAAAATTTTGTTGCTGTAACATAGAACTATATGATAGCCATGCATAGTAAGCTTAGTGATATTAGCATTGCGATATCTATTCATTGTGGATGTTATTTTCTATTGAATATGTAATAGAAGTTGAGGACATACAAATGGAGCATAATTTGTTTCATCATTTAAAAGTTTTTTTTTTTTTTTTTTTTGGACTTGAAACTTTACAGTCACTTCCTTTCTCTTTCCTGTTTAATACCTATTATGGCTGCTGGCGTTTGCATTCGAATTATGTGAAGAGTGTCTCTTTCTTCTGTGTCCTAATTGACATGGAAGAATTTTGCATGCTTTAATGTGTTTAGATAAGATGACAGGAATTTTTGGCTGCCAAGAGAAACATTGTCTTCCATTAAACTAATAATAAGAGGCTAATTTTCAGAAGTAAAATGAGTCTAGCATCTTTCCTCGTACATGGATAGGTTGTAACGTTGATAGTTGGCAGAAGACGCCTCGTTTTAGGAACTTGGGTTGAATTGGTGAAAACAGCGAGAAGGAGGCATGTATGATTTGCATCGTAGAAATTATAAACGTGAGTCTTTCCCCTCTCTGTCTCTGTGTGTGCTCGCGCGCGCTTGCATAGGGGGATCACGCGTAGACTCTGTTTGTTGACCATTTTCCAGTGTTCAATTATTGTGAGGTAAGTCCTGTTATAATATTTGATCTGGGTTTCACTGGTCACTGGTTACAAGTGAAAACAAGCTTTTGCCTTTGCCAATCTTTGACCAGTTACCCCATTATGTCACAGTAATTCATTCAGTTGCAATTTGGCGGTTTGAACTTCAATCAGAATCTAATTTAAAAAATAAAATAAAATTTTCTCGTAATGTCACTGTAATTCAAGCGTTCTAATGATTTTCTTAGCAGAATTGGTAAAAAATTCAACGAATTAATAATAATAATAATAATAAAAGAATTCATTCCCAATCCACTTTAGACAATTTTTTTTTTTTTTATTGAGCAGCCTTGACGGGTTAATTATAAAATTAATAGTTAGCAAGGGAATGAGGATGATTATAAACCCATAACGATGCCCACCGCTTTGGTAGAATTAGGGCATCATGCTTTACCACTTGAGTCTGTTATAGAGAGACTTGTTATCTCGTTATTACGTTCTTAATTATTAATTTACTGCACTGTATCAGCGATGATGAAATGAAATGAATTTGATAAATCAATCAACATATCTATATGACCACTTTGAGCCACCCCATCCATAAGTTGCAATAGCGAAACACTGGAGTAGCTCCTGCATTCTGTACGTATAGAACCATAACCAATTTGTGGTTAAAACTACGTATATTCATAATTATATTGATACGAGTCACCAAGTACAGGCAGCAATAGCAAGAACTTAGTGAACTAAATTTGGGATAATTTCGTTTAAGACATGTAGCATAAGCATAAGATAAGATATATACCAAACATAAATGCAAAAATATTAAACAAAAAAATAATGCAAACTTTTTGGAAAAGGAGTGTGTGGTACGTAATTCGATCATCTTTACATTAACAAGGCTGTCATGTCAAAATTAGAGCAACTTTTTTCTCTATGAAACCTTTAAAGTCTGCCACCCAGCGAAAACTATATATATATGTATGTATGAATTATATTATTCTCCCCCTTAGATATTGCTTTCACCCACATGGCCACGTATAATAGACCAGAGATGCTTATTGAAGCTTAAAAGCATAAAATGAGCGTCACTTTTGAGTAGATAATGCCATTTTTTGCTTTTAATACTGCTTTATATGAGAGGGTTTGCTTTATATACTTTAGGCAAAAGAGAAAGAAACCCCATCAGTCTCGAAGTGTGTGTGCGTGTATATGTAAAATCTTAATATTATGCAGTTGCAATGTGTTTCCACAAAAAATTAAAGTCCTTGATGGTGAATGAAGAGAAAAAATATATTATATACATAACCCTAACTTTCACTTACATATTACATGTAACGTTTCTTTAATATTTAGGAAGTAACAGTTAGGAATGGCTTTTGGTACAGTTCCTCTTATTTTTAAACAAAATTTACCGTTATTGGAGAGTATGGGTTAGGGGAGGACTTAGGTAGGGTGTGGCCTAAGCAACTATGTATATTCCTCTTTCCTTCATTCAAACACTCCTTTTGTGGCATTGCAGAATTGCTTTCTTTCTTTGTGCAAATTATTTGGTGCGCTTTGTATGTCTTTTTAGGCCAACATAGATATAACCTTTTTGACTGGCATATGGTGACGGAGAAAAAATCAACAATTTGGATGTTCTTTTGGATTATTTGTTGTTATTAATTACCAAATACCAATAACTACTACTGCTAATCTTACCCTCATACATCAGTGTATGGCTCTATCAATATTGTTAGTTTGCTAATGCTAATCCTGCATCAAATAATTCTGGTGTATATAACTACAGTATATCTGATTTTTTTTTTTTTTGGGTCTAGACCATTCGGTACTCGAAAGTCACATTGAGTTCTGATTAATCTTGATTTGAGTATCGGGCCTCAAACAAGAGAAATTTCTCTTAATATTAATTTTCTCTATTCATAAGACTCGAGACCAAAATATTGTTTAAAGACAATTAAACTGTTCGCCACTCGAATCAACTAACATTAATTATACTTGAATTTTTTTAACACTCACAATATGAAAAATTTTAATACGATAAAGTACCATTTTTTTCCCAATGTTATGTTAGCATTTATGATCTTGGAATATGGTTATAATTTCGTGTAGCATATATGAAACTAACTCATATATAAATTACAATAATCTATGTGTAAATATGTAAAGAAGGCGGCACATACATAAATGTAATGGAATTTGAGACCTTCCTAACAATGACAATCCCTTTGTTTTTTCTTGTCATGTCATGTCGATCATGTGATGAAATGCTACTATATATATTTCCTTGGGGTTTCGTCCCTAGAAAAGAAAGTACTAGCATTCTTTCTAGTTGTTTGGAACGCACTGTAGTTAAAGATCTTAAGTGTGACTATAAAGATATAAATGTTTTGTTTTAGAGATTGGTATCTCTTTCTCTCTCTTTCTTTTGGATTTTAAGTGCTGAGTTTGAAGAGGGTATTTTGCATAAATTATACAGGTAAAAGTCGAAGATGATTGAGGAATGAAAGGGAGATCTCTCGTTTGCCGTGTGGGGAAAACTGTATTAGTTATTTATATTTATGTTTTAACTAGTAGTAATATGTTCATCTCGAAATGCATAAGAGTACCAGTAGTGGTGTAGCTCTCCTTTATATGCAAAGGCACGCCAGGGAATATAAGACCAGGGACCTAACATGGGCTACAACAAAGCTAAACACACTCATCCACCTCAATTTCAGTGATTCATGAACAAGAGGAAGATGAAGATAGAATTAACAAGGAGGGAAAAAGATCGATCATGTAGTGAGATTATGCTTAAATTTCATGTAAGAAGAATGGAGTGGATTCTACATGCGTCAAGGTGAGAACACGTATTTGTGATAAAATTAAAAAAAAAAAAAAACATATATGGGTTTTGATCATTTACATAAGATACCATATTTATCATTTCATTATTGAAATATTATCATCAGACGGTCTAAGCAGTTAGCTCGCAGACCATGTCGCAGGGTTCAAGTAAAATAAAATACAAAATACAAAAAATAGGGCTATACAATATAAGTGTTCCTCATGAAATAATTCACGAATGGAAATCTATCACTTTGAATAGTAGTAAATGTAATTGAGTGAAACTCATTCAAATTAATTAATAAAAGTTGGCGTATTTGTTTTGTAAAATCTTTTGTAAGATACAGCATTTGTTTTGTAATAAAAACATATAGCAATTTATAACTACAAATGCTTGACTATAAAGATATAAAACATTGATTTAACTTTTTATCTTCTTTTTATTATAGTGACATGTAATATGTTTTAAAACATAATAAATATTAAATTCTAAATAAATATAAGAAATTTAGGCGCACATATTTTAAAATATACCGCATACTATTATAATAAAAAATATAAAGAAGAAATATTTATCACTTCTTTTTAATATTTTAATCTCACTATGGCATGAACTCGTGCTATATTTAGAAGGATATGGAATCTATCGTTGTAGGTTAAATCAAAACTAGAAAATTTGGTCCAAAATTTGTTGAATAGATAAATGGTCGTTCCATTTAACAAGCTCTTAGCCACCTCTCTCTCTCTCTCTCTGTCTCTCCTGAGAATTTTCTATTCTCTAATGTAAGTTGCCGGCAGTTTTTAAACTGAGAGTTATCATATAAATTTTTCTTATTTTATAATATTTTCCTTGAACCTTTTTCTGTCCGTGCAAATATGTTTCTAGTTTTACAATTTTTCTTGTGTTTTTATTTATTTTTTATTCTATAAAAGTATTATTTTATATAGGATTAATGGTGAAAATTCTAGTTTAAGTTGTCAATTAAATATTTGTATCAATGCGATTAAAGGTGACAAACGGATTAAATAGGGCAAATTTAGATTAATTCTTTTTTGGGTTACATCTTTTTTTGAACAAATTTGAGTCAAATAACTTTAGATTGCGATTAAATTGAATCGAGTCACTAGATCAAATTACAAAAAAGAATCCAAATCATATTTAGATTTCAGATTATGACACTTATAAGTTTGCTTTTAAATAAAAATATTACTTTAATTTTAAAATAAAATTTAAATATTTTAATAATTTAAATAGGATAAGTTCATATCAAATAGAGTCAAGTCAATTTGAATTGACCCATAAATCATATAAAATTTGATAAAAAAGTTTTTATATTATTTTAAATTTGATTTGTTTTGAATTTCCATTTAAGTTCGGGTCCAATTCCGATCAACTTTTTCTCAAATGATTTTCAGTTAGATTAAAAACTATCATCTCATTTGAAAATTTAAATATCAAATTTTAATTTAACATAACTTCAAAGCGAAATCTACTTATCCCCACAATGTCAAATCTATTGCTATGTCAATATGATTGTACATAAATAGATAAATACTGCACTTTTCAAACTGAATCATATGTATTGAATATCTATTATAAATGATATTTTAATATTTTCATGACGAGCAATGATAATTTTGGACTCTATTTACACTCCCTCCCCCCCACCAAAAAAAAAAAACGAAAAAAAAAAAAAACAATTCGTTATGAATCATATAATAAAGTTTTAGTCACGGATACACGTTTAATAAGTTCTGGAAAGAAAAAAAAAATCCACACCCTCTTCATGCAGAATTTTTAAGCGTTCTTTTCCAACTACCATATGAAGAAGCTTGCAGTTTTAACTTTTAAGGGAAAAATATAAAAGATTTTTTTAATCATACGAGAAGCTTTGTTCTCACCCACAATATTATTTGACCACAATGCAAAAACAAACAATTAAATTAACCTTAAAGATTAATCTAGGTAATTAATGGAGTATATTATTTTTTCCTTAAATTTTATTTTTAACATCAACACTTAAAAATAACAATTTTTTAATTGCACTAGATCGATATAAAAATGTTTTTTTAAATAATTGAAAAATCCGATACTATTTTCTTAAATCAAATGTTAAGTTCACAATCTTTTAAATTAACTCCTATGATTTCATTGATCAGTCCTCTAACATATACTAGAAAATCTCGAATTGAAACATCTTTCATTAGTCAATAAAATTAAGAAAAAAAAGCTATTTTATTTTATAACTTAAACACCCAATAAAAGGAACTCACCAAATATTGTATTTTGGACTGGAGGTGACAAATGAATTACATATTTTTGAAGTGAGTTCAAATAGACTCATCTTGGGTTGCAAGTTGAGTCGTTTTAAATTATAAACCAATCGGATTGAGTTGAGTGAAGAAAAAAGAAAATAAAATTTGAGTGAATATGAATCATTTTTAAATTTCAAATCGGATTACTCTTAATTTTAATTTTTAAAATAAAATATTATTTTAATTTTTAAATAAATTTTAATTATTTAATTGAAATTAAATTAAATTAATAGGATCAATTTATGAGTGAAATCAAATTCAAATAAAAATATTTTAGATCTCCTATAATTTTATATCCAACTATTTTCGAGTTGCACCAGAAATTGCAACTCTACCCCAGGACCATTGAATTTCGTTATCATTTATGATTACGATCGATGATTTGTTTACTCATCTTTGAAAGAATGAAAAGAAAGGGATGGAGGAGAGAGTCCAAAAGCGCCAACTTTATGATATAATGGAGAGATTTTTTTTTTTTAAAAAAAAATCTTTGAGAATAAGCTTAAAGAGTATCATGCGTAATTTAAAATTATCGTTAAATTATATATATATATATATATATACACACGAGTACGTAAAAAGGGTTAATTTTTTAAATCAAAATATAAATTGATATTAAATAATTTAATTTTATTTTTTAAAAAAATAAAAAAAATAAATGGGAACCCTTTATTCCCTGTCTCTGAGTCCCGAAGAAAATCGTACTCAGTTCCCGATTCCTTTCCTTGGGACATATAGTCCCCATTCATTCATTCTCTTTAGGTTTCAGGCTCTCTCTCTCTCTCTCTCACCACTTTTTTTTTTTTTTTTGAGAAACTCTCTTTCACCACTTTGGACTATACAACTGAAAAAGATCTCTCATTTCATCTCAATCTCTCCTTTAGCCACCGATTTTTTGACACCAAGAAATGGTCGTCATTACTAACCATGGTTGAATGTTGTCTTGTCCAGTGGCATATTGATCATTGACTAGGAGTCTCTAATTAAGTGCTCGTTTGCTCTAGGAAAAAAAAAAAAATTTTTTTTGATGCTTTCATGTGGGTGTTTATGTTTTAATTAAGATTATACTAGTAAATAATTCCCATGTTGAGTAAGCTATAACTAAATATATTATTAAGAATAAATTTACAAAAATTAATAAAATCGAAATATTTATTATAAAAACACATAAATAAATAAATCATATACATTTTTAAATAAATAATATGTATATATTATTTGTCTTATTTATTTTATATTTTAATATTTTTTATTTGTATTCATACATTTTTAATTAAGCATATATGTCAAATTAGTAGAGCTCTCAATCACTTATTTATCAAATAATTAGCTCGATGAATGTTAACTTATAATCTCAAACAAACGTTAAGATCAAAATTAATTATATATATTGATTTATATTTTTTAGTAAAGAAAAATACTTAAAGGAAGAGAATTACCTAAAATTTGAACTTCAAACTTTTATATTATATGAATAACGTTTGGTGAATATTAAACCGAAATTATTATTCGATTCACATTTTGAAAAGTAACAGTGGGCATAACAAAAAAAAAAAAAATAGTAGTGGGTTTAAAAAAAAAAAGTGCTCAAGGTAGGATTTGTTGTGCACTAGAGGAGATCATCTTTAGGTTAATGTAGTTTAATTAATGTTTATATCGGTAAATCAACTGCATAAAAGAGAGAGACCCACTTACGAAAACCATATATATATATATATATATATATATCAATCTTTTATCAAGCAAAGCAGAGAAGAGGGGCAGAAAAGCTCAATTGCCTTTGACACTGGAGCAATTCGTCCCTCTTGTCAGCACATGCATTCCACTTTCCACTACAAATTCTCCTTTGGACCCAAAAATATTTTACCTCAACTACAAGAAAGGCATTACCCATTAGCTCACAATTCCCATATATTTCATACCCTCCTCTTCTCTTCTTAATTTGCACTTATCTTTCTCCACCCACGTCCAACACAAAATCCTATCTGCTGCTACTACTACTACTACTGCACCTATCTTCAATTCTTCCTCCAACATCATAAACATCAAACCCTACAAAAACCCT
Source organism: Omphalea diandra (assembly GCA_949677035.1). NCBI lineage: Eukaryota > Viridiplantae > Streptophyta > Magnoliopsida > Malpighiales > Euphorbiaceae > Omphalea > Omphalea diandra. Next base: position 46,946 of record CATIWR010550112.1, on the reverse strand, counting down.
AAACAAAAACAGCCATGAAGCTAATTAAAACCCTTTTTTAAGCTCCTTGATCAATCTTTTTTTAAAATATATACTGGAGCTAGCAAAGTGGTGATCATACAGTCCAATCTAAACTTTGAAAATGAGAGCCGGAGGCTGCACAGTGCAGCAAGCTCTGACGGCAGAGGCGGCCACAGTGGTTAAACAAGCTGTAACTCTTGCTAGACGGCGAGGCCATGCTCAAGTCACCCCTCTCCATGTAGCTAACACCATGCTTGCTTCCTCTACTGGTTTACTAAGAACCGCTTGTCTTCAATCTCACTCTCATCCTCTCCAGTGTAAAGCTCTTGAGCTTTGCTTCAACGTTGCTCTTAATCGCCTTCCTGCTTCCACATCTAGCCCTATATTAGTTACCCATCATTCTCAACAACACCCTTCAATCTCTAATGCCTTGGTTGCTGCTTTTAAGCGTGCTCAGGCTCACCAGCGCCGCGGCTCGATAGAAAACCAACAGCAGCCTCTTCTAACTGTAAAAATAGAGCTGGAGCAGCTTATTATATCCATTTTAGATGATCCCAGTGTTAGTAGAGTGATGAGGGAAGCTGGTTTTTCTAGTACTCAAGTGAAAAGCAATGTTGAACAAGCTGTTTCTCTAGAAATATGTTCTTCTCACCAAACTCCAGCTCCTTCTTCAGTCAGTACAAAGTCCAAAGAAAGCAATAACAGTAATATTTTAGCCCTTTCATCATCACTTCCGAAACCAAGCAAACCAGCATGTACAACAACCTCTTCTTTAGATCCAACTAGGGATGAAGATGTGATGTGTGTTATTAACAATTTAATGAGTAGCAAAAGAAAGAGAAGTTTTGTGATTGTAGGAGAGTGTCTTAGTAGCATAGAAGGCGTGATCAAAGGCGTCATGGATAAGGTTGTCAGAGGAGATGTGCCCGAAATTTTGAGGGAAGTGAAATTTGCATCATTTCCATTATATTCATTAGGTCATCTATCTATGGTTGAGGTTGACGAGAAGCTTGAAGAACTTAAGGGACGTGTTAGAAGCCATATGAGCAAAGGGGTAGTGCTGAATTTAGGAGATCTTAAATGGGTAATTGAATATAGGGCTAATAGTAGCTATAATTTGTGTCCAATTGAGCATATGATCATGGAGATTGGGAAATTGGGTTGCGGAATTGGAGAAAATAATCTTAATAATGGGAAATTTTGGATCATGGGTATTGCTAATTTCCAAACATACATGAAGTGTAAATCAGGGCATCCATCACTAGAGACTGTATGGGGTCTCCATCCTCTTACAATTCCTGCAGGAAGCTTGCGCTTAAGTCTCATCACCGACAGGTAAAGTGAGATATAATTGTGTCCCATTATTTCACTCTTTTTGATACGTCTATAGCTATGTATTGATTTTGAATTTCTTCTCAATTAAGGAAAAAAAAAATTGCTGTTCATGTTTTCTTTTAGTTTAAGAAAAAAAGAAAAAATTTAAAAGTTATCCTCTCCTTTTCCTTTTGGTAACTTAAAACTTGTTTTCTTCCTATTCGTGAGAGCCAAAAGAAAAGGTATATAAATTGAAGCTTTGGTAACATATTTCTGTGCTAAAATAGCAAAATTTCATTGCTTTTTCATTTTGGTAAAGAAAGGTAAGAGGAGGAGCTGTATTTCTCTGTATTTCCATGTTCCTTTTCTTTTGGCTTTTAGAAATCTGCAGCCTCAATAAGTTGCACTTTAGATTGGAAATTCAACTAACTGGTGAAAAACTATTTACTTTTTTCAACTTCATTAACTTTTTTCCTTGAGTGATTAATTTACAAAATTAATTACCGTTAAGCTTAAATTATCAATAATCAACTTCGTTACCTGTTGGTTTCAGTGATCTACAAAGTCAGTCCACAAGCAACAACTGGATTATACTTGAAGGTGAAGAAGAGAAGCAACTGAGTTGCTGTGCTGATTGTACGGTCAAGTTTGAGACTGAGGCTCGAACATTACAGATTAGTAGCACTTGCAATAGTGACTCAACAACTACTTCTAACCTTCCTGCATGGCTTCAGCAGTACAAGAATGAGAAAAAAGGACTGAACGCTAATGATCAGGTAATTAATACAGCTTTTTTTTGTTTTTTTTTTCTTTGGGGGGGGAGATAGGAGTGGTTCACAATTCAACTAGGATTCTAACATACAAACAATACCATTGAGTTAATTCTCATGGGTAATTACTTAATACAATCAATAACCACACTTTGAGCTCCCAAAATTCAAACTAGTAATTAAATCAATACAATGTGACACTAACTGTTGTTCTTATTATCATCATTTTTTTTTGTTCTACCAGGATTGTGTCTCAATCAAAGATCTTTGCAAGAAATGGAACTCCATTTGCAATTCAATTCACCATCAACAGAAACCCTATTATTCTGAGAAAACCATCACATTCTCTTCAGTCTCACCTTGTTCTTCTACTTCTGCTTTCTCATATAACCAGCCATACGCTAATTTGCACCAAACCCATCACGACTGGCCAATACTTGAACCCGAGCAATCATGGAGGGACAACCATTTCTGGGTCAGTTCATCAACTCACAACATTGAAACCAATTTGAGAATGTACATTCCTGAGCACAAAGATCATCATCCAATACTGCCTTTTTCTTCGAATCCGAATTCTGCACCTAACTCTACCTGCTCTAGTGATGTCATGGAAATGGAGTACCACCACAAGTTCAAGGAGCTGAACGCCGAGAACCTGAAAACATTATGCATTGGATTGGAGAAGAAAGTTCCATGGCAGAAAGATATCATCCCTGAAATAGCAAGCACTATCTTGCAATGCAGGTCAGGAATGGTAAGAAGAAAGGGGAAGGTGAAGAACAGAAGTGATCCAGCTAAAGAAGAGACATGGTTGTTCTTTCAAGGAGTTGATGTGGAAGCTAAAGAAAAGATAGCCAAAGAATTGGCTAGGTTAGTCTTTGGGTCCCATAATAACTTCATTTCAATAGCCTTGAGTAGCTTCTCATCAACAAGAGCAGACTCAACTGAAGATTCAAGAAACAAAAGATCAAGAAATGAACAAAGTTGTAGCTACATTGAAAGATTTGCTGATGCATTGTTGAGCAACCCACATAGGGTTTTCTTGGTTGAAGATGTTGAGCAAGCTGATTATTGTTCGCAAGTGGGATTTAAAAGAGCTATTGAAAGAGGAAAAATAAGCAACTCTAGCGGTGAAGAAGTTGGTCTTAGTGATGCTATTATCATTTTAAGTTGTGAAAGTTTTAGTTCAAGATCAAGAGCTTGCTCTCCTTCTGTCAAGCAAAAAACTGATCATGGTTCACAATCACAAGAGGAAGAGAAAGGTGGTGCTGTTGCTGCAGTGGAGGAGACAAGCCCTTGTGTCTCATTGGATTTGAATATCTCCATTGATGATGATAGTGGTGAGGATCAGTCTATCGATGATGTTGGCCTTCTTGAATCTGTCGATAGAATGATTATTTTCAAAATACAAGACTTGTAGTGGAATGTATTTATTTTTTTATTTTTATTTTTTGTTGTTCTTTTCTTTCCCTTTTTTCTTTTTAATTGTTGTTTAACTAGATTTTAGATTCTCATATATAGAAATTTTCTAGGTCTAGAAATGAAGAAGGAAGTTTCCTGTAAAATCATATTGTATATTATCGTGGGTTATCATGTGATACCTTTTCTTTTTTTTGGAACGTCATGAAGCTCAAATTTTTTTTCTTTTTAGAAATTATATTGCTAGATTTGAACTCTTGATCTGAAACTGGACCGCATTTCTTTAAAATTTTAATTTCTCAAATTACATAGCTTATTGTGTTCATGGCTTCCTTTTCTTTTTCTTTTCTATTTTGTGTAATTTATTTTCAAGATTGCTTCCTTTTTTTTTTTCAGCTTATGCATGGATTCAAAGTGCAATCGTGCATGAAACAGAAACTAGCTATTACTCTTGATTGGATAGTGTAGGGATATTCTCGTTCCCACATTTAACTTGGGGAGCAAAGAGAAGTATGAAATACATTAATTTCTAAGGAGAACTGTATTTTGGATAATCGAGGATGGTGAACGGAAGAATTTGACCACCTAAGACGACACCATATGGGGTCAATTATCCCATCATGATCATTATGTCGTTCATAATGGCTCAATGAAGAAGTGGCCACTCAAAATGATGAGATAGGGCATTAGTACTAAGTTATCAATCATGATTAATGTAATTAACAAATCATAGACAATCAACAATAACACTTTTTCCTTGCAAATAATGATCTTACATAGGCTTTTGTGGGTAGGGCATGAGTTCTTGTTGGTTCTTTGAATTGATCAAATCTCATTAAATAATGGCAAATGGAAATTGGATGCTTCCTACTAGAATATTTTTCCACAATAAATTAAACTAGGAATCATATTTTCTTCCAATTAAGTTCATAAGCTAATGATTTTTTGAAAACAACGCACACATAAATATAATCCAAAAAGATGTGTTGCTAAAAGTAAAATCTAAAAGTAGAAATTCCTTCTTCTCTTTGACATGTTCTCGTTTTTTTCTCTGATTTTCCTTGTTCTTCTTATTTTTAAAGGTTATGTTTATTCATTTTCTTATATTTCTCTTTATTTTTTATTATCTATAATTTAATAATATTTAGATTTTTTTTAGTAGATCTAAATTTTGTTCTTAAATCTATTTCTATTGGGTAATCTTGAGACTTTATTCATTTACACGTGGATAAAATTTTATACCTGCTTTCAAACAAAATTTTTTTTGATAAGCAATAATCTTTTATTAATAATACGGGAAAACGTACGTATCTCGGGAAAAGATAGGTGATGAAAATACGCTTACCTATGAACTAAGCAAACAAGCAAGAGCAAGGACAAACCCCAAACTTCTAGCCAAAAGAACAACTAAGAGAAAAACTAACAAATGGATCTGTAGGGGAGGGGAGCACGGCTAGACCAGTTCTTGATACCAACTACTGAACGTAACAGACAATTAACCGAATACGGAAAGGAAGGGTAGAAAGACTTGAACCAAAACCAAGCCCGGTAAATGACTAGAAATTGGTAGTTCTCAGTAGTGCAGAAGCCTTGATTAAAAGTGACATCATTACAGAGTAACTAAATGGACCAGGTAGTCGCATTGAATAGGATTTTCTAGAAAGTTCTCTGCAGTTTTCCTATGGCAAGATTGTTTCAATAAGCATAAAGCGAATCTAAATCCAAAGGGATCACACCCATAACACCCCACCAATCCAGAAGAGAACACCACAGTCACCAAGGAAAATCGCAATGAAGAAAAAGATGCAAATAAGACTCACCAAACTTCTTATAGAAAACACAGTGGTTATGGGCAATAGTGCACATACCACGGCTAAAGAGAAAGTCTTCGATAAGCAGAGAAGAGAAACCGGCCAAAGAGATCAATATTTGTGGGGAAAATACCAAGCCAAATATCAGGAATCAAATTTTGAGCTTGAAAATTAGAAGTAATAAGCTTAGTATAGGGAGAGTTGATGGTAAAAGTACCACTAGTGGAGGCTTGCCAAATCAAACCATCTTCAACATCCTTATAGGGCCTTAAATATTTGACACAGTCAAGGAGAATGGGAACTAAGTCTTGTTCTATGCTAGTTAGTTATCTCTTCTAATGTAAGGACCAATGCCACACATTACCCATCTAAGTTCCCATTTCAGTAATAAAACCCTACGGTAGCAAGTTGAGATCATAAAGAATGGGGAAGGCTATGACAAGAAAATCTTCTCAACACCAAATGTCATACCAAAATAACACCGAACTAACATTACCCAAGCAAATTTGATAGCAACTTTTGAAAATTTCATACATAGGATCAGATGAAGTAATTAAAGAGATAATATCATCCCAAACTCTTGAAAAACCAGAGAGGTGAGCCACAAAATCATTCGAGAGTGGTGATATTTGTAATTGATGATTTGGTATCAAAGTAAATCCCTATCCTTTTCTAGCCTCCAAAGCCATTTAAAAAAAATGCTTTGTTTTGAAGAGAGACATCAATAATGCTACAACCCTCAAGCTTTTTCGGCATAATAAGAGAAAGCCAAAAGTAGTGGTGCATCCTGTGGTCTTTTTGATGTCCCCAACGAAAAGAAGGAGCTAATGTGACAGTTGATTGACTTTGCAATAGAAATTGATAGTTTGAAGATGGACATGTAGTAGAGTGGAAGAGAGGTAATATATGATTTAATTAAAGCCAAGCGACTAGCTTGTGAAAGCACCTTACCTTTCCAAAACAACTTATGCTCGATCTTGTCAATGATGAGACTTTAAGTAGACACGCGCTTAGGAGAGGCTCCTAAAGGAAGGCCAAGATAGGTGAAAGGGAGGCTCACCATTGTACAAAAAATGGAATCAATAATAATATCAACCAAGGTAGCCTGCAGTTCTACTACACTAATAGAACTCTTAAAAAAATTAATACGAAGTCCTAAAGCTAAGCTACAGTAATGAAGAAGCCTAACCAAAATTTTGCATGTTAGAAAAACTTGGGTTAAGGAAAATAAGCATGTCATCAGTGAATTGCATTTGAGTAACGAAAGGACCATTTGAAGGGACTTGAACACCAACAAAGAGGTCTATGGAATGAAGTTTAGAGTGAAGATCCAAAGCAATGAGAAAAAAAAGGTGAAAAGGGACATCCTTGCTTGATCCTATTGAAGAAATGAAACTCTTTTGAAGGACTTCCATTAACAAGTATGGAAGTTTTAAAGTGATCGAAACACTCCAGAATCCATCTACACCAAATAAGATCAAAACCCATCTCATCGAGCACCCAAAGAAGAAAATCCCATTTAATGGAATCAAAAGCTTTCTCAAAATCCACTTTGAAAATTAAGCAACTACCCTTCAATTTCTTAATAGAGTGAAGTAATATTAGAGATGAAGGATGATTGAGTGGTACTAATGAGATCATCCATGATCGTTTTAAGACAATTAACTAGTAACTTTGCCACAATCTTGTAAATTCCATAGATGAGAGAGATAGGTCTATTATTGGGAATGTCAATTATGAACTATTAGTGGGAGATAGGTCTATTATTGCCAATCTTCTCAAGTTCATGATTAACGTTGCCTATAATAGACCGATTCCAATTTATTAAGAAGTGTCGCAAAAGCTTCAATTTGCAATAGAGGGGTAAAGTAAAAGGTAAATCAAACCAAACATTGTGAACAATTGAAGGGAACACCAAATAAGACCACCAATAGTTAATAGTGCAAAATGGCTGAGGCCCTAAATTGATCTCAACATCAGTGAGCCATAAATAGTTATGATCAAAGGGTCCATAAATAGTTGAAACTACTTTTTTATTGTTTTTGTTTAAGGCAGTCTATGCTATTGCCTATTGTCATTAAGTTATGTTTGGTTTGACAATGTAATGGACATTATTTATGAATGAATTATATGGCTTTAGTTATGTGAAGCAAAATTATAACTTTTATTATTGATTAATTCTTGGATTACATATAATAATAAAAACTATATCAATAATGATAAAATAACATATGAATTAGATTCATACTATTAAAGACAATTAATTTAACACTTCAATTGCTTCAATGCAGCAATAAATGAAGCTGGTAATGTTCATATGTTTCATGCTTGAATCATAAAAAGAAGCTACTACTCTAAAATGACCTATCACATTTCATTTCTATCTAAAAACAAAGTATAGTACCACCATTAACTAATGTTTTATATCCCAAAAACCATACAAAACTATCAATCAATCCAAGCATCTACTTGGCACATGCTTCACTCTTAAGCTCTTATGATGTTTAACAAAAGTAGCAGCTAGAGTATTCTTTTTGCCTTTATATGAGGCAAATGTTGGAGCAATAGAAGGTTTCTACTATGATTTCTCCCTCCCTTTAGCAGTAGTAGGTGCATTTGATACAGGTGGTGCTTGTGAAGATTGAATATTTGCCTACATTAAGGAAAGTAGAGGTGCATCAAAATATGTACTTCACAAATGCATGTTAATAATAAAATTTGAGTTACAATACTTACATTGATAATTGTACTTGTTTGTGAAGTTTAACTACTTTTTTACATTGAAACATATAAAAAAAAAACCCATGAAAATGCTAATTCTTAAAGGAATATTAATGACATCAAATTTATATGAACACGTGGAAATGCTATCATCCATCTCATAACAGTAGAGGAGGGGAGGTGTAATAGGTTGTGACTTTGATTGCTTGGATTCTATTATTGATCTAATCCTCTTTCTCTTACGGCCTTGTACAACATAAACTAAATGAACAGTCCATATATCATACATATATACATATAGTAATATATTTCACATATTTTAGTATCAAATATTTAAAAATTTTCACCTACTGTTGTTGTCTGATAATGTCATGTGATAAGACATTTTCACCAATTCTTTGTTCGTTAATTTACCCATTTTAATGACTACAACTTTCTCTAACTCATCTACCTCTTTTATTCTAACTTTCTACTTTCTGCCTCTTTACATCTTTCTTAGTTTGGTCCTATAAATGTTCTTCTATTCTTAGGTATTATCCATATTGTATGCCTACTAATGTAATGATTGTATACTTTCAAATTGGTCTCAATTACATAATAGTCATCAATATAGTCTTCAGGCTATTATTGTTCCGTATGATGTAGGCACATGTATGATGGCATGATATCCTTGTTAATTGCCACCTTCTATAAGAATGCTCTTTTTTATCCATATCAATAACAAATGTGCCATCAAAAGCCACCACTTGAACTTTTAGAACTCTATTAATGATGATTTACAATGGAAATCAACTTCTTTTAACTTCTCTAACTTTTGTATTTTAGGACATAACCTTCCATTTAGCTTCTTAATTTGTTCCCTTTTTACAAACATTCTTTTAGCTAGTTCTACTCTAATGATCTCAAACATTGTTATAATATTCTTTCTCTTACATCCAAAATATATTTTTTGAAAGCACTTTGCCATATTGTTAAGTAATATATCTCACTTTACTCATGTGCCGAAGTAAGCTCTGCTCCATGTGTTGCATGGCCTCCTATTGATCCATTCCCTTACTTCAACAAACATATCCTTTATTGCTTTTAGTGTTTCTTTTAGCTTAGCTTGGTATTATGACCTTGCAATGTTCCATAATAAATCTTTAAATTCCTTCCCTTTAAAACATTTCCTAAAATTGCTATAAAGATGCCTCACACATGTTTTATATTTTGCATGTTGGAAAAGGTTTCAAATGTTGGTCAATAAACCTTGAAAAGGAATGACATTAATCAGTGCATATTAAAATTAAAGCAACACATAATATAGTTGATGTAAATAAGTATCACCTTATACTTATCACTGATGAAGGTCTAATGGAAACTATTGAATATGTTCAAGTCATGTTTGAGGTAGCTTAAAAACCACATCCAAGTTGCTTTATTCACCTTCTTCACCATGGCATAGACAATAGGAAAGATACAATCATTAGGATCTATCCCAACATCACATAGAAGTTGCCCTCCATAAGTTCGTTTAAGCCAGCAATCATTAAGAAATATTATATGCTTCCACCCATCCTTAAAAGCTTCCTTCAATGCACCAAGGCAAATATACATGCCCACGAAGTCATTAGTCTCACAATCATAGTATTCAATAGTAGTTTTAGGATTAGTTCTCAACAATTCCAATTTGTAGTCATCAAGATTGTTGAACTAATATGACTCATTAGCATTGATCTTTTTAAGGCTTGATTTTTAGTTCTTCATGCTTTCATTCTCCCAATTGTTAGTCCACATTTCCTCCCAACCCTTTGTATAAATCCATTCAAACTCTAATATAGGCATGCCCTAAACTCTTTAAGATATTTATTTGTAAGAAATTTTAAGGCTAAATGAAAGTTGTTGAACACCTTTACATAATTAAGTTTGAATTAGCTGACTTGATTTAGAAAGTTTTGTTAGATTTATCTTTTCTATTCAACTTGCTAACATGTACCTTATAGCCATAGTGTTTAAGTACAAATAGGTTACCCTCAATAGGTATTTTTTAAGAAATATACCTAAAACCTATTCTTAATAATTGAATGTTTATAAGCTTCTTTGATTTGTTCTCTAGAACTAAATAAAGTTTTAAATTCTAAGCCTGGATCCACCATATCATTATTCGCATTAAACTTCGAAATTCTCAACCTAGTTTTATCATCCTCATCAAATTCACTATGCAATTCTTTTAAAGGATAATACTCCTCATTACTATTAAGCTCATTTATATCAACCTTAGACTTTCACCTATACCACTAGCTATCACTTTCTCCCACTTTTCTTAGGCCTACCCATGCCTTCTTATTCTCATTTATGATATTGACTAGGTCGTCGTCATCATCTAATAGGTCATAATCAGGGTCATCAAATTCTAGATTGTCATCATTAGCAACATTACACTCATTTATTACACTATCAACCATATGATCAATTTCATTATCTATAGCAGTACCATTATCTTCATCTATCTCATTACCATCCTGACTAACCACTGTCTCATTTACCCTAACCTTTGCCTCCTTATTAACATTCCTAACTCCAACATCAGATGCAATATGCATCTCAAAACCTTTTAATAATAGTACATCAAAGTCACCCAATCTAGCATTGCTCTCTAAACTAAACTTTTTAGAATCCAATCATATTTGTTTAACTTGATTTTATTGCCCTTTAGATTCTCCCTTCTCATATATATCTAACTTTCTCTTACATTCTCTTCTCTACATATTTGGATCTTCCCCATCAACTATTTTCTCAATTCTCTCAATGATAACTTTATACTTCTTAGGAATAAAAGCATGTATAACATTTTTCATTCAGGCATTTGACATACACATATATCTCCCCTAACCCATATAGTAGAGGTGAGCAAAAACTAAAACCAACCCAAAAAATTGGCCGAGCTAATATTTATTCAATCGGTTCAATTTGATTTTTTTTTACTTAAAATCGATTGGATTTAACTATAGTTTTTTTAAAAATTGATTTTCAATTTTGATTCGATTTTTATATGAAAAATTAAATAAACTAAAATTATTAATAAATCAAATCAATTTGAATTGAACTAATTAAAAATATGTGTAATTTAATTAAATTAAACTAAAATGTTATAGATTTGATTTGGTTAAGTTTATATGTATATAGAATTAGATTTATTTGATTTCAGTTTATTCTGTTTTCTTAAAAATTTTAGTTCAGCTTAATTTTAAAAATATAAAATTTGATTTTGATAAAAAACTGAACTGAATAAATTAAATCAATAGAATGCTCACCCCTACCACATAGGCACATCTCATAAACATGACTATCATGTTCAAGTAGCCTTAGTCCATATCTGTATTCTACATTAGGGGCCCTCTAAAAATACTAAAATAGACCTTTTGATCCTATGACCTCTTGTTTTCAAGTAAAAATACTAAGTAGGCCTTTTGATCCTAAGACTCTTGTAATACTTTGTCTAACATAATCATTGACAGTGTCTACATGATAATTAAACCAAAAATATTCTTTTCCATCGACATAACTCGATTATCCTAAGTGTCTGTCATAATGCATACAGATAGTAAAACAACCCATCCATATTTGTGCATATAAACCCTATATGAAACATGCAGTGTCAATAAAAAACTATATACCCATTATCTTACACATGCATTGTCGCATCACAATACAAATTACTTGGTTGTGTTGCCATCTTCAATCTTGGATCACTATGCTTTTGAAAATGCTTTATACCTCGTCAAAACAATTCCTCCAAGAATAAAAGCTTCTATTTTTGCAATAATAAAAGCCCCGCCACCAATTTTCTTGTCTTACATGTTTATCATCTTTCTCTAATTCGTTGAAAGTTACTGAAAATGGAAGGAGCTGAGAATGTGAGAAATGGAAAATTTTTGCTCATCACATGAGATGAGAGAGAATGAGTTGAGGTTAGTTGGAGAGAGAATATGCAAGGGAGACAGTTAATGGGCTGACGTATTTTTTTTATTTAAAATATTGTACATATGGTGTTCATGTGGTATCTTAGATTGCTTTTTCAGCCAAAATTAGTTTTCTATTAACCTTGTATAGTTTAATGGTTTTTGTGTTAAACTTTTTTATTTAGGGATCTTTGTCGAGGGATGGTGGGTGAAATTAACCCACCATATACCATTATCAGTCATTTTGTATATTAACATTAATAATTAGATTTGATTTACTAAATACTTAATATTTATCAACTATTAGTAACATCTATTAGATACATCTAATAGTATCCCAAACAAGTTAAAACTTTGAAATAACGAGCCCCAAAGATATCTCAGATTAAATTTTTTTTTCCTTTATTTTTATTTTTCTCTCTTTCAAAAATTTGTCCAAACGTACACTAAATCAAGTTAATCATTAAAAATATTAAACCTTAAAATGAGGTTAGTTCAGATTAAGTTATGAATTGTTACTCTATGTAGTGGTTGCCTCTTGTGTGTTAATATGTGCAAGTTACTAACTTGGATGTGTAAATGATTAGTTGAATTAAAAACGACATTACATGTGAACAAGCTCAGGAAATTGAGCTAATGGTTGCTTAATTAATGGCAGTGGAGAGCAAATTAAGTAAAGTAAAAGTATAACAGAATTAGTTATGTATTTTGAATATGATTAACACTGTATTGGTATATGAATACAATTTGCAAAGGTAAATGTGTGTGTGTGTGTGTAAACTGCAATTTGAGCTAGATGAATATATTTCCACTTTGCTAGTACTCTGTTACTAGACTCGGCCTGTTTCTAGCAAAATAAAGCAAGCCATGAAACTATTTCCTTTCCTTTTACACATATATTCAAGTAGCTATTCTAATTAATTTTATACGTTTCCACCTAATTAGCACCTTTGCGCATGGATCAATGGAAATTTTGTTATATATTGACAAGCATTAAAAAAAAAAAAAAAGTAACACAAAAAAAAAACTGTTTTTCAGTGAAAAAGGCATTGAAAGATTACAATTGTTTTCATGTCAAGAGGGAGAATCAAAAGGGCCCTAATCCTATTCCTAACTCAAAAAGAAGTGAAAGTTATTATGGTAATTTTTCTATGTGCAAAAATGACAGATGCTAGCTACTGTACTTTTATGATTATTCAGAAGTTTTGGCATACTTAACTATTTTGGCATGTAACTTACTCACAAATTTTTACTATCATTTTTAAATATTATCTGTTTGTAATATCAGTTAAACAAATACTTTCTTTTATTGGAATTTTTTTGCTTGATATACTGATTAAAATCTTAAATGGTAAACTATGCAGAAAATTGTATAATTTCTCATACCGGTTGATTTGTTTCAGTTAATAATGTATATTGTTTTGTTTCTATATATATATATATATATATTGATAAGTATGTTAGCCTACATTAAAGTGCTTCAAGATGAAAGCACATATATTGTACAGAGAGGTGGAAAAGAAGCCATACACAAAAATTAGCTAAGTATTCTTACAACTAAATCACAATCATAAGCTAATAAAGGTTACCGAATTAAATGCTCAAACATTACAGATCAATCGCAGAAAAACAATGAAATCTTTAGATCTTGACAATGCTTGCTTGGCAAATGAATCGCCCCAATGATTTGCCTTCCTGGAAACATGAATAATGATAGATGAAAGTAGTCCGTGTATATATCTTAATCTTATGAAGAATAACTCATAATTTTCACGGTGCATTCTGAATATCACCATTTACCCAACCAACTGCTAGTTTGGAATCAAATTCCACATAAAAATGGTGGAAAGAAAATTCATTCCTGAAAGCTAATTCAAATGCTTTACAAATTGCTAAGATCTCAGCTTCGTTAGAATCTTTGATGCCAATTGGACATGAAAACATAGCAAGAAAAGTTCCTGCTTCATTCCTTAATACACCACCAATACCAACCAACCTACGTTTTCCAATTGAAGAGCCGTCAATGTTCCACTTGAGAGTATTGGATGGAGGAGGTGACCAACAAATATCATGATTAATAAATTATTTGTATCACAATCTATATTATCTATGGACTACAATTTTTTAACCCTTAAGAAATATGGTAATATAACAGCAATCTATGATACTAATATAAACCATAAGAAAGAAAATATAATAGTGTTTATGGAAATTTTTAAAGTAAATAAATTGAATTTATGAACTTAAATAAATGTAAAAGTCCAAAAACAAAAAGTAAAAACAAAACTACTAATTAAAGGTAATAAGCAGGTAAAATCTAACATGATTGGATTGAATTATTTTTAAGTCAAATAAATTTTGAATCATTTTTTAGACATATTTGTATCATATTACTTTAAGTTGTGTCATTTCAAATTTAGATTATTTCTTTTATACATATACATATATACATATATGTATAATTCTTTAAGAAAAAAATAATTTTCTTATAATTTATATACTATAAGAAAACATTAAAATATGTATGAAATTTTTTTGTAGGTAGTTATTTACAGAATACTTACGAATTAAAGGAAAAATAATTACCAACAGAGCTGATAAATTATTTACGAAATTTTCCTATGAAAATAAAAATCAGTTAGTAAAATTAGCATGGAGATGAGTCACTAAAATATGAAAACTTATCTACAATTTTTCTACAAAAAGTTTATCTACAGATTGAAATCTATAGGTAAATTTATCTATGGTTTAAAATCTATAGATAAATTAAATGAATTTACCAATAAATTCTAATTTGTAGATAAATTTTATTTAGAAGTAAAGTATACTTTTTATTATAATATAATTTCTTGAAGAAAATTTTTTTGGAATATTATAAATAAACTGTATCGAAATGATATAAAAATATTTTATACACATTATATGATAAATTATTATGAAAATATTAAGAATGTCAGAAAAAAGTATGTATTTTGGTATCTAAAAAATTAAATTATATAAAAAAGTTATCTATGGATTTTGATACGTAGATAAATTAATTGAAATTACCTACGTATTTGAATATGTTGGTAAAATTACTTTCAGATTTGAATTTATAGGTAAATTTACCTACAAATGTGCATTTGAAAAATTTCAAAGATAAAAATTTATCTGCAAAAAATTTCACTGGAAAATATTTACCTATGAATTTCAATATGAAATATTCCATCGGTAAAGATTTATGTATGAAATTGCCTATATAATTTTCATCAATAAAAAATTATCGACAAAACTAGCTATTTATTTTGCTTAATTTGCCTATGAAATTATTCCAATTACCTATGAAATGTTTTGTAGGTAGAGTTTACTTATGGAAAATTCCCATAGGTAATATGTAGGCAAATTTTGTCTATAAAAATTTTGTATAGGTAAAATTTACCAACTGTGTTATTGCCTATAGATAAAATACATACATAATATAATCTGTAGGTAGATACTATTTACCTATGAAATCTATCTATGTACTATCAAAATATCCATAGATAAACTATTAATTTTTTTGTAGTGATATATGGGTTGGAAATCAAGAAACAGAAAGTCATAATATTATTAGAAATGATAATTTTTTTATCTAATCTAAAAACATTAAATCTATTCAAAATTTTAATTTAAAATCAATCCAACCCGAAAAAAAATATAAATTACTTGAATTCAAAATGATCCAAAAATTTTCAAGTCAAATTAATTTTATGAGCTAACTTAATCGATTTGATCCTAAACTCAAATGTAAATTAATTTAAATGTGACACGATTAAATTATTAAAATATTTAATATTTATTTTAAAATTAAAGTAATATTTTTAAAAATCAAAATTATAAATTATTTGATTTTAATAAAAAAAATTTTATATATATTTTGATTTGATGAACTCACCTATCTACAAATAGGAAAAGATCCACCCGAGCTCAACCTATTTAGCACATCTAGTTAGAACCAAATAATAATAATAATAATAATATATATGAAGTAGAGGTTGATAATGTAATTTTATTAATTAAGGTATGATTCTTAACGTAAGGGTTGTGCAAAGGAGAAGCAACTTTATGCTTTAGAAGGGAAAAGCAAAATCTTCCCCAAGAAATATCAAAAGAGCACTACTTTTCATGGTTTTGTGATGCGTTTTGTAAAAAGAATAACTTTTTCTCTCTTTGATTTTCACAACCCAACATTCTCATCTTGGGAAAGCATTGGAAAGTTGTGGTCTAACAAGAGAGTTCAAAATAAAATTAAAAGAAAAAAAAAACTAAAGTGATAATTAAAGTAGATCATTAAAAATTAAAAATTCTTTAAATTTCTTTTTTTTTTTGAAAAAAAAAACATAGATAAGCATCTTTTCTTTAAACCTTAAAGATGTTTCTACTTTAGAATCACAAAAAAAGATGATTATCACTTCTTCACAACTTTAAAATTAAAATCCATAAGCATAAGAGGGGAATTTGTCGCTTCTTGCTTTCTAATTACTAGTTGCCTTATTAATTTACAAGGGGAAAAGGGGGGAAAAAGGGCAAAGTGGATTCTCGATCTCTTCCCTTTTCTTTTGAACAAAATATTCCTCCGTAATTGTAATATTCTCGCTTCCTACTTTTCACTTATCTCTTTTTTCACGTTTTACCATTCTCTGATTAAAAAGAAGAAGCCTCTATCTTGGACTGCTTTTTAATTACTTCATCTTTCTTTCTCTATTTTTAACTTTCTAAGTTTCTTAGTTAACATGACAAAGTTCATTGATTCATTAGTTATACAAACCCCTCCAATCTTCATTAAATTGCATATATATCTAGTACATATTTATGGATGACAACTATAGTATTTTAGCTCTTATAATAGGTATGCCATCACCATATTATTAATATCGTCAACTAGAAATTTTTTTTTTATTAGAGATGATAAACAGTTTAGATCGAACTGGTTAGATTGGATCAATTTTAGAGCATGTTTTTTTGAATGGGTTAAGATTGAATCACTCTCAATTACAACCAAATCTCAATTTAAGGTATACAAAGAAATTTGAGTCATTTTCAAGTTATTTTCTATTTTCAAGATAAATTTTGACTTTTTAAATAAAAACATTATTTTAAATATTTTAATAATTTAAATCGTAGTAAGTTACATCAATTCATAGGTTGCGTTAGGATCCTGATCTGAAAATTTTGAGCCTTTTCAAATTTTTTTTCCTAAGTCGAATAAGAAACTGCAGTCTCTATTATTTTTATTATTATTTGTTGACAATTAGTTTTGTTTCCATCACCAGATTCTCCAAGTATATGGAGTAAATCTTTGTTTAATTAATCTTGATTACTGTGAGATTTGTTTGTATGAAGGAGTTTTATATATGATTATCTGATTGATAATCCCAGCATGGAACACTGGGTACCTAGGTTATTTAATGAAGAAAACCCAAGTGAGAGTAGTATATGTAGAATCTAATTTTCCCTCAAAAGCAGGAAGGAAGATAAAGTTAGTGCATGATTTAAGAAAAGATAATTGTACCAAAAAATTGTTAATATATAGCGGAAAGTGGGTGTCCCTTTTAAAGCAAAAGCTCCTCTCTTTTTTCAATCCTCATGGCTATATATATATATTTGTAAATTCACCTGTTCCTCTTATGTGTTGATACGTTTTATAATTTACATAAATGGAAAAAAGTATGAGCATAATTACATGTGGTTTTGAACTTTGACCAGTATATACACATAATGTATAGTGGATTTAAAGGTATATATAACACGTTGAAATCGAATAATTGTGATATGTCATGCCACTAAGAAACACATGGAGCGCATTTTGGTGTCATCATCATCATATATCTTTTCATCCTCAAACTTAGCAACAAAAATTTTGCTAAATGAAAAATTAATAATAATTCAGTTTAAAGTGTTTATTTTGTAATATATAAGATTAATGAATTAAATGTTTTCCTCTGAAAGTATTTGGAGTGAAAAAAAAAAAGTTAATGTAAATCAAAATCTTATTATAAAAAATAAAAAAGAAGTAGAAAATAGTCTTAGCAGCAGTAATGGAACTAGAAAATAATTTTAGAGAGGCTCATTGTTGAATATAACATTTTTTATGTAATTAAATAAATATTTAATAACTAAAGTACTAAAACTACAACTATAAAATCAATACAAAAGTATAGATATACATATCTACAAAGTGACTATTGGCTAATATTTAAATTTTTGTATTGATCATGTGACTAAGACAAACCAACTGTATCTATGAGTTTGCAATCTATTGAAAATAATACAAAATTCACTCATTCAATTGTTTTCAATTTTTGTTCTAGAAATTGCATTTTATTTTATAATTTTTTTCTTTTTCTTATTATAATGAATAAAATGCATAACCATAAATAAATAAATTTAAAAACCTTACAGAAAAAAGTATTTTTAATATTTTAGACAATATAATTTAGATAAGTGATTAAGATTTCTTTTGATATCATAGTTTAATTGCATTTTATAAATTATTTTTAGAAATTTTAAGAATTTATAAATTTTAATTTTAAAAAATTAGGTTTTTTTAGTATATTTCAAATCATCGTTTAGTATATATTATAAAAAAAATTTAACTCAAAATATTTTCTGAGAGGAAAAAAAAAAAAAAAAGAATCTCAATCAAAAGCCAATAGCCAACCTGCATTCCGCAGTTTAGTTGCCAAAAGCCAATAGAAGGAACTTTTAGAATATGCCACGCGTCGATTTCAGTATTGGAAAAAATCATGCAACGACAAGGAATAAGTTATGGATTTTGCCTAATCTTTATACACAAACGGCGTCGTTTATAACATAAGTAAATAACCAAAAAAAAAAAAAATCCTCGCTCTCCTTCTTCATAGCAGGGGCTGAAGGCTTCTGGTGCCTACTTCGTCAATATTTCGCCGGTGGCTAAGGGGTTTTAGCCCATGTCAGTCACTCTTGATTCGATCACTGCCTAGTAGCCTATCTTTTCCTTTTTCTCTTTCCTATTTTAACTCTTTGACTAAATTATTCTGGGAGATCAATTTTGACCGTTTTGATTAGAAATTAGTTTTTCTCTTTTAATATTTATTTCATTAAATAAAATCAAGATCTACTCATTTACTAATTTTATTCTGGTCTTTATTATATTTATTTTTAAAGAAAATTTATTCTCACTTTGATTGTGAGCATCAATATATCAATGATATTCAGGCCATTAAACTTATTTAAAAACATGAGAGTTTATTGGTGATTATTTTGGTCACTAAGTTTAACACATTTTCTATCAATCTGTAATTTTAAGTGTTCAACATTTCAATTGAAGAATATTATAAATATGTTAAACTTGTTTTATGTTTTTGTATTTCTTGATGTACTATTTCTATTATTATATCTATAGATTATCAAGTTGTATAATTATTTAATTCCATGAATGAAATTTATATTTTCCTCAAAACAAAAGAAAGAAGAAAAAAATTCCAATTATAAAGAACTAAAAAGGTCCAAACCTTATACCCATCATTAAGCTTTATATTTGATCTAAAACTACAGAAGCATGAAACAACCTTTAAGAGTATACATGCAAACTACCTTAGCAAACACAAGCCGAAAACCTTATTATCAAGCAAATTAAGGAAATAACCTAGGTTACAATCAAACCAAATATTATTTAGGTGAACCTAATAGAGTGCAACTAGCAGAATAGCATGGGACATAACTTTAACCTTAGATTCACATTAAAACCAATTCATGGCTATAGATTGTTAAGATATAGCATGTGTCGATTATTTTACATTAAAAAAAGGTGAATTGTGAGTTACGTAGAATTAGAAATGAATCATGAAATTAATGCCTCAAGATTTTAGATTGAGATGTCAATAAGTGTATTTCTATAAGACCCATGAAAAATTTTCTCTAATGTGTTAGGCTTCCTCAATTTTAACAAATGGAATTAAATCCACAAGAGTAGGAGAACCAAGTGACTCTTAAGAGGACATGTGAAACAAGATGACTTTCAAACCAAGGCTAGGATAAGCAAAATGAGTCCAATAGAATATGGATGATTCTTAATTTAAGATGCCTTCAGACAAGTGAGAAAGGTAAAAATAAATGAGCTCTTAGTGGCGCCATAAATATTCAAGATATAAAAGGTTTTCGAGTGAGGCCAACGAGGCCAGAATGAGCAAGATGAGTTTGATAAAGCAAACTGACTGCCAGACTAAAATGGCTCCAGGCAAGCGAGAATGGTAAAGTGAATGGGCTCTTATTGATGCTCTAAATACTTGAAACAAAAGGTTTTTGTATGATATGGAATAGGTGTAACATCTCCAACCGAGGCATCAACTTGATGTGTTTAGGAAAATTGAAAATATAGTAGCTTGTATAGATTTTAACTCCACTACTATAATAATTTGGGCTAATTATTTTAGGCCACATGGTTTGGCCATTATTCACATGTTATACAAGAAAGCTAAGTTCAAGTCATTACAATGACTATTAGAACCACCCTAAGTTAGAATTTTGCATGAAACTAATGGGCTTACAAGGAAAGGGTTGTCAGTGATTAGAGATGAGGTGGAGCAACCGAAGGCACAAGTGAATCACAACGTCTAGAGGCTACATCCTGACTAACCACAATTAGCAACCTAGTGGCATGAACCCAATTGTAAGTCAAGTCATGACGAGAACATCATAGTCTAAAGTATTAGCAAACCACAATGCGTAGGGTTACATTTTAGCTAAGCACAATTAGTAGCCTCGTGGCATGAGGTAAATTGTAAGTCAAGTCGATGAGGATGTCATGAGTCTAAAGAGGGGAGATTATGAGATCCTCAATCGAGATATGGATTTGGGCCTAACAACTATAGTAACTTGGGTTAACCATTTTAGACCACGTGATTTGGCTATTATTAGCAAGTTATAAAGGATAGTGAAATTCAAAGTGGTCTTTAAATTAATGACCGTATTGATGTGGTTGTCAATCCATGCACCTAAATTTAACATAAGATTTAGCAATCACTTAGAGACTATAAAGTGGTCTCTAATATAGTGACCATAGAGATGTGATCGCTAAATCTGTAGGCTGTAGCAAAAATGCCTTGTATTGAGCTAATTTTTTTATTTGTCTTGCTTCAATGACCACTTAATGTATGCTCGTTGACCTTCTTAAGTGAAACGACAGCAGTGCTAAAATTTCACTTAAGAGTAACTGAGACAGCGACCACCTGCTATGGTCGTTATCTTTTAAAATTATAATCGGGAGTCTTCTTCTTTTCCTATTATCTGCAAACACTTTTTCCTTGATTTCCCAAAATCTCTAACCAAACTCGGCCTCAAATTGTAGCTGCTTCATCGAACTCTTGCCACATTATTGCCACCAAAACCGAGAAGACTGCCATTAAGGTACTTCTTCAAACCTTGTTTTTATTTTGTTTTCTTAGATTAAAATGTAATGGTAACCTGAAAAGATCAGAGCCGACAGAACTTGAAGCTCGTAGTTCATTTCGATGTTTGTAAGTGTGGATTTCTAAACATCTTTGCCATTATAGATACAATTTCTTTTTGAACAAAGTTAAGCTCAGTTTTAAGATTTAAGAAGCAACAAAGTAAAGCACGAAATAGACTACATTCTTTTGTCCCTCAAGAATAATTACAAGAACAAAATGAATTTACATTTTGACTGCATTTGTGTACTCTGGCCTTTTTTAATTTGATATTATAAGATTTTTGTGTCCAAATCTCCTAAATTGACTTCAGCTTTACATAGAACGATTTCTAGCAAATGTTATTTATGCCTGTTGACTATTGAGAGAGATAAATTTGTAGAAAATAACGTAATGGGTGGAACCCTTCAGACATAGGGAATTAATTAATCATGTTTTTTCATATCTTTAGGTGAAATGAAAAATCATGTGAAAGAACATTTTTTTTCCAAAAAAAAAATTTTTGAGATACAAAACTTAAATATATTAGTATGAAAATAAATTTTAAAAAATAATTATATTATTAAAGTCATAGAATATATATATATATATATATATATATGGTTAGAAACATGTCATCTTAAAAAACTACTATAAATAAACTACAATCATGTCATCTTAAAAAACATATGGTGGCTCAATTTCGAGGATTGTTGCAAGAATGAGGAATTTAGTTGAGCAAACATTTTAGTGTAATATCCAACAATGAACATTATCGTATCATTCGGAATAACAAATACATGATTTTTGGAAAAATAACTATTGAAAAAGTAAGTCATGACAAAATTTCAATTTTAAGACACAAATTTGATCTCTTGGATTTTGAAAATCTAATCAATGGTGTGAGAAAAATTATGTCCTCATTGGTGATATAAATTAACAATTTTGAAACTTTTGTAAAATTTAATGATGCTTAATTTGTCACATGATTCAATAAATTATATATCTTACAAATATTATTGAATTGCTAATTGGAGAAACTGAAGTCCAAAAGACTTTTAGTGCTAACTCAGTTGACAAATTAGTTGTTAAACTCTAGGATTTAAGGTCTACTAAGCTCAATGTGATTTTTAAACTTCACTTACTATGAACTTTTTAAAACAACTCTTTTCGATTTATTTGTATAGGGTCAAAGTTTGAGTAATCATTTGGAAAGATTTAATTAAAGAATATCAAGAACAAAAAACTCTGTGTAACGAAATGATAAAAATTATTATTTTCACTTATGTATCACAATAATATTTATATGAATTATCAATTATGTTTGCATAATATTTATATTTTATCTAATTTCTTATTTCTAAGTTTAGATGATATTTTCTTATTTCTTACAAGACGATCTTACCTAATATTATATCAATATTTTGGTTAATTTATATAAAAAATTTATTATAGGTGATTATATTGAGATAACACCATTAATGTATCATAAAACTATTTGAAGTTAATATGAAAAATTAGGCATAATCAATTTATTGTAATGATTTAAAATCACCATAAATCTATCATAATTAGTTTATTTTAATTTTGAAGAACACAATAAATGAAATTTAAAATTAGATAAAATTAATATGAAAAATTATTGTATAATTAATTATTATCATTTTTAAAATCACCATAAATGTATCATAAATTTACTTGAATGTATTACCACTTATTCAATATTTATAGAAAAATTCAAAGTCATAACCATCTCTTTAAGCATTTGTATAATGTTAATTAGGTACATAAACATCAATAATAAATAAAAAACAATAACAACAACAACAACAACAACAATAATAATAATAATAATACTACAATATTAATATACCATTTAAATTACTAAGATATAAGTCTAACCACTTAAAACACAAAATTTTTAATACAAAAATATATAAATCAAAATTTTAATTTCATTAAAAAATATACTTTATAAAAATATTAATCAAATCAAATAAAAAATACACGCCTTAAAAAATCGTTGAAATAAAGTCTATAAATGACATATATAAAAGATCAAATAGTATGTTTAAAAAAATAAAAGATATAGAAAAATTAAAGTATCATTAAACTATCTACTTGATCAGAAAAATTTATACATATTATTTCTAAAACAATAAGAGCATAATATATACAACAAAAATTTATGAAAAAAGTACAAAATAAATATTATATATCATAAGATATTATTCAATTAATAATAAAAAGATAATTACAACTATTCATTTCACTCAATGTGCATGGCATGGACATAACACTAGTTAAAATATATTATTACAGAATAACAAAATACAAGTAGCTTCATCCATATGTCTCATTAAGCATGGTTAATCTCATAAAAAATATATATATATGAAATATCTAAAGCGAAGAAGTGTTGTAGGAAATCCCAAATAAATGCCATTTACGAGACGACCAATGGCAGATAAACAACTCATTATGAGACTTTTACTTCCAAAAGTATTCTGAGACACATTATGAAATAAAGAGGCATTACTTCTCATATAAGTTTGTGGCTTTAGAAATTTTATATATATATATATAAACAAACAAACATAATATGTTATAATCTATTAAATATTATTAAAGTATAAACAGCTAATGTTAGTATTTATGCACATGACAATTTTTTCTTCAATTATTTTTCACCTAAATGCCCTTTCATTAATATAATAAATACTTTCTAAATATACATTTTAAGAAACCCTTGTTTTTTTCAATGCAATTTAAAAAATATAGATAATAACTCAATTTTTTCATACGCTTAATTTTTTCATACAATCTTAAAAAATACATAATCAATTTAATTAATTTTTATGCAATTATTTAATTTTTCTATGCAACCTTGAAAATATATTGTTGGACTAGATTGGTCAAACCTAAGTCAAATGCCTCTTTTGATCTTGACAATAGAAATTGATAGGTACTAATGTTTTGTTCAAGTGTTGATTTTGCAATATATAAGTTAGTTTTTCATTAGAAGTTGGATGAAAAACTAAATCTTTAACTTTGAGTTGGATGGAAAACTAAATCTCTAACTTTGAGGAAGACATTCAAATTCGCAATCAGGAATATGTAATTCACGACTATGACCTTGCAACAAAGATAAATGAAGTTAGGCCAGAAGAATTCACTGAGGAAATCACAATCGTGATCTAGCCAAGGGGAACTTTACTACACACAGAGGAATTTGTGGAGATGTTCGCGTCCCATGTCGCGATCGCAAATTTCATAGTTTCAAGGAGGAAACCAAATACATAACCACAGCACGCCAAGCAACTGTTGGAATATCAAAATTCGCGAGGGGGAAGCACCTATCACAACTGCAACCAAAGAAGGTATTTTCTCCTTACCAAATAGAGGAATTCACTGTCTCAGTCATTCCCAAGAAGGACATAAATCGTGACCGCGACTTTTGGTTAAATAGTGGAACAAAAACACTATATTTCCTGGAGCACCAATGACACATTGACATGTGGACTAGCCATTAGACACAAAACAAGGTTCTTTGTCGTGATTTCGAGCTTCCCAGTGCAAATTAGAAAGTCGCGATCGCGAAATGCTAGTCACAACTGCAACTTTTATCTGACAGACATTTAATGTAAAATCTGCCTAACTTCCCTTAGAGATTTAGGGAAAGTTTGTGAGTAACGTCTCTTTGGTAGATGTCAACTATAAATACTCCACCAGACAGATGTAAATGTAAAAGAATTTCATTTATTGTAACCAAACTTTTGCAAATTTAATTCATAACTTCTTATTCCTTATGAATTCTTGATTGTTTGGTGTTAGCATTAAACACCTCTGTAATTAGGTCAAGAGTTAGCATAAGCTTCCAAAACTCTTACAAAGGTTGAAGTGTGAGCCTGTCTAAAACACTTGAGTTAGATTTTGTGTGAGCCTAGAAACAAAAAGTGTGAGAGTTATGTGTGAGCTATAAAACACAACTTGTATAAGTTAGGTGTGAGCTTGGAAACACTAACTTTAGTTGAGTGAAATACCTAATTATGAAGAATTAGAGGGTGAACATAGGGTTTGTTAACACTTGAACCACTATAAATATCTTGTCTGTATTGCTTCTATTTCTTCTTAATGCTCTTAACACCTAACCTTCCCTCCAAAATTTTTTAATATCCCACCAATTCAACCCTTATTCTTGGTGTACAAGAGCCAACAAGTGGTATCAGAGCCTCATCTCATTTTAAAGCTTGATTGCATGAGAAAAGATCATAGCCTGGGAAGGTATCCACACTCATCTCAAGTCTTACTCATTAGAAGTATAGGATAAAAATTTATTTGGATAGCGATGTGGTGGATCTTTGGGATATAATATCTAAAAAATGGAAGCAACCTACAAAGGTAGTGGATGGAAGTGAATAGTTGATCACAAAAGAAGAGTGGGTTAAAGCTTATACAAGATCCAATGGAAGAAACAATGGAGCTATGTCAATCCTTCTGAGTTTTCTCTCAAAAGAAGAAATTGGAAGGGTCCAACATTATCTAACAGCTTATGGGATTTGGAAGGCCTTGGAAAACTACTATGAAGGCACTACTTTGGTGAAGTCTAGTAGGCTTGAAATGTATGTGACGAAATGGCAGTTATTTATGATGAAGAGAATGAAAACATCATAGATATGATGAATAGACTCCTTGAAATTGTCACAAACATGAAGAAGTTTGATAGAATTCTCACCAATCATGAGGTAAATTTAAAAATTCTTAAATCTTTACTTATTGAAAAGTTTGGTGCTAGGGTTTGCAGTATCTAAAAGTTAAATCCGGAGATTGGAAAAGTGTCAACCAATATTCTAATAGGTAAGTTTTTAACTCATGAGATAGCCTTGAAGAAGGATGAAGAAATGAAGAAAATGAGATAATAAGGAGACAAATCAGAAAAACTAGGAAGAAGAACCTTGGCTCTCAAATCTTCATCCAACTAAAAGGAAGTTGAGGTGGCCTCAAATGAAGAGGAAAATGACAAAGAGGAGAAGGAGTTGGCCATGCTTTCAAAAAGAATAAAGGAGCTGATAAATAGAAGAAAAGAAAGAAGGAGCTTGCAAGAAAGCAACTATAAACCCCAAGGAAAGATTGGGTGATGTTACATGTTGTGAATGTGGCAAACAAGGTCACATCAAGTATGACTACCCTAAATTGAAGAAAAAAGGGGACAAGGAGAAGAGGAAAAGCTTCAAAGCCACTTGGGATGACAGCTCAAGTGAGGAGGATGAAGAAGAGAAAGTTGCAAACTTGTGCTTCATGGCACATGATGATTTATCAAATGAGGTAAGTTCTTCTCCCAATTCTTATGTAGAATATAATGAGTTAGATGATATA
The DNA here is from genome assembly GCA_949677035.1 of Omphalea diandra. NCBI lineage: Eukaryota > Viridiplantae > Streptophyta > Magnoliopsida > Malpighiales > Euphorbiaceae > Omphalea > Omphalea diandra. The sequence goes on along the minus strand of CATIWR010550112.1, from coordinate 20,169 downwards.
AATGATGAGCTTTTAGAAGCTCTCACCTTGAGATGCGACAAATACAAATTACAAATGAAATCTTATAAGAAAAAATGTTCCAAGTTAGAGGATAAATTTAAATTTTTAAACAATCTTGTATGTAAATTGAGGACTTCAAATGAAGAACTCAAAAAATTTGTTAAGTGTCTTTCAAAATCATCTTCATCCCTAAACTCCTTAAGAAAGGAAAAATGACTCCTTAAAGGGTGCAGTCATTAAGCCTAGAAATTTTATTTCTAAGTTTCATAAGGGAAAAGAAGCTTCAGATACACTTATTGTATCTCAAAGACCTCCTTTAGTGAGACATGGTCTAGGCTTCAATAGAGCCTTCTCATTTACACCATCACCTATAACCTTCATTAGAGTCTCAACTCCTCAAATATCTAGCATTAAGGTAGTTGATAGGAAAAGTGCTCCAAGCATTAAGCCACCATTGCCCAAGGGCAAAGGGAAGGCACCACAAGGCTCAAAGCCAACTCCAAATAAGGCAAATCATGCATATATTCACACTAAGAGGCATGTTCACCCAAACTCACATAGAAAATTCACTTCTACACCTAATCATACATGTTCATGCTCACATTCACATCATCTTGGTATGAGAAAATCCCTCATTCATACCAAAGCCATGTTTAGGAGGAAGACTCATAAGTCTAGACTCCAATGTCACTATTTCATGAAGTTTGGTCACATAAACATTTATTACTATATTAGGAAGGCACGCCTCAAGTTAAAGGATCCTTTTAGGCCTAACTCCCTAGGATCTAAGTATGCTTGGGTACTAAAACAAAAATGATTTATTTGTGTTGTGTAGGATTGTTTGACAACCACTAATGAAGCAAATGATTGACAAGTGGATAGTGGATGCTCAAAGCACATGAAGGGCAACAAGAAGCTATTCATGGCCTTAAAAGAAAATAAAGGTGACAATGCCACATTTGGAAATAATGCCAAGGTAAGGTAATTGGCATTTGAACCATTGGTAAGAATGGTTATTCTCTTATTAATGATGTTTTAGTTGTTGATGGATTGCAACATAATTTGCTTAGTGTAAATCAATTATGTGATGAGGGTAATAAAGTCATCTTTGATCCTAGAGAATGTCGAGTTACCACTTTGGTGGATAAAAAGGTTGTCTTCAAGGGTGAAACAAATGGCAATACCTACCTAATTAACTTAGATAAATTGGTAACCAATCCTTTAAGCATCTTACGTCTCTTAGCAAAGAAGTTTGGTTTTGGCATAGAAGGCTTGGACATGCTAGCATAGAGCTCTTACAAAACTTATCTAAAAGAAAGTTGGTGGAAAGTCTTCCCAAGCTAAAGTTTTTTATAGACAAAACATGTGGATCATGCCAAATAAGAAAGCAACATCAATATTCTTTCAAAGCAAAGAATGTTGTGACTTTGAGAAATTGGAGTTCGAGTCAACTACATGAGATATTGAAAAAGATCATGATGAGGGGAAGTTAAAAAAGGAGGAAAAGGAACCTCAACATCAACAAGTAAAAAACTCAAATCAAGATCTTCCTTACAATTGGAGATTCTCCAAGCATCACCCAAAGAACTTAATCATTGGCGATATCAATAGTGTAAGTACTAGTTCTCAACTCAATTCTTTAGATAATAATCTTGCTTTCATTTCTCAATTTAAGCCAAAATCTAGTGATAAGGCTATTGATGATGAGAGTTGGGTAATTGCTATACAAGAGAAACTCAACCAATTTGAGAGAAATAATGTATGGAAACTTGTTCCAAGGCTTAAAGAACACCCTATTGTAGGTTACAAATGGGTGTTTAGGAATAAGTTGGATAAGTAAGGATTCAACACTAGAAACAAGGCTAGATTGGTTGTTATGGGATACAACCAAAAGGAAGGCATTGACTATGATGAAACCTAAGCCTCCATAACAAGATTAAAGGCCATTAAGATTCTTTTAGCATATGCATATCGCATGAATTTCAAACTTTTCCAAATGGATATTAAAAGTACATTTTTAAATGGAATTATTGAAGAGGAAGTTGATGTTGAATAACCTTCTATTTTTGAATCTCATATCTTTTCAAATCATGTTTTTAAATTGAATAAAGCCTTATATAGTTTGAAACAAGCTCCAAGAGCTTGGTATGAAATGCAAAGTTCATTCCTTTTGAAAAATAATTTTGAAAAAGGGAAGGTTGACACAATGTTATTTATAAAAAGGCATAATCATGATACACTAATTATGCAAATATATGTTGATGATATCATTTTTGGTGCTACTTATGACTCTCTTTGTAAGGATTTTGCTAAGTGTATGACTAGGGAATTTGAGATGAGCATGATGGGAAAGCTTAAATTCTTCCTTAGCCTATAAATCAAGCAAATTAAAGAAGGGATGTTTATCAACCAAGCCAAGTACACAAAGGATACACTCAAGAAATTTGGCATGGAAGGATGCAAAGTAGCAAAGGCACCAATAAGTGCTACCATCAAGCTAGATAAGGATGAATCGGGTAAATCGATTAATGAGAAGAGATATCGAGGTATGATTGACTCTCTACTATATCTTATCACTTTTAGACCTGATATAATGTTTAGTGTATGCATGTGTGCTAGATTTCAATCTTTCCCTAAAGAATCTCATTTTAATGTTGTTAAAAGGATTTTCAAACATCTATATGGCATATTGCATCTAGGTTTATGGTATCCTAGAAATTCATCATTTAGTCTTATAGGTTATTTGGATGTGGATTACGTTAATAGTCTTCTAAATAGAGAGAACACTTCAGAAACTTATCAATTCATAGGAGAATGATTAGTGTCTTAGTTTAGTAAAAAGTAAGTTTTAATTGTCTTATCCACGACCAAAGCAAAATATGTAGTTGTAGGTTGTTGTTGCACCTAAGTCCTTTGGATGAAACAATAATTAAAGGATTATGGCAAAGTTGTTGTTCACATTCTCATCAAATGTGACACACTAATTCAATAAATCTTTCAAAGAATTTCATCCAACACTCTAGGAGCAAACATATAGACATTAAGCATCATTTTCTTAGAGATCATGTCCAAAGTGGTGATATAGTGTTAGAATTTATAGACACTAACCATCAACTTGCGGATATTTTCACTAAACCTCTAAATAAAGAAATTATGAACTTCATTAAGAAAGAATTGGGAATGCTTGATGGAAGCTCCCTTAAGTGAAATTTAGATCTAATTAGAATACTCTTTGAGTGATATATTATTCTTGAATGATAGATTGTTATGTGTAATGTATATATAGTAAACTCTTTTAGATGTCTTAATTCTTTGTGCAATTGTGCCTCTCTATGTCAATTTACATGAATTAAACATCAATATATTAAGTGGATCACAAATTAAAAGGTCAAATCTTATTTTTTCTTAGTCATCTTTCTGTCTTGTAATTTACGGTTGCTACACCTTGATTTACGGTCGCAATTTACAGGTACTTGCCATTTGTCTGTTAAACCATCAATTTGCAATCGCTACCTTTAATCCCCACCGCGAATTTATTCAAATTTCAAAAGTTTTTACCATTGACCATACCGATTCTTAAGAATTTTTTATCCGTTACTCAGATATTTTGTAATTAGCGGTCGTGACTTCCTGCTCTCGATCACAAATTTGAGTAACTGTCATGCATTTAGCTGATTTGACTGTGAACCATTTGTAACCCTTCATTAAATGAATTTTTAACTGTTTATTATCGTTTTTATACCCTTTTCTAGCCTATTTAAACCCTTGAAACAATGTTTTAACTCATATTTGCTAAAACACTTCATCTCCCTTCATTCCTACTCTCAAATTCTTCTTCAAACTCTCTTCCATCTATAATGACCCCTAGGAAAGCCTTCAAAGTAGAGAAAGAAAAAGCAATAGCTCAACTATTTGGTCCTCCTACCCTTCACATGATGAAAGAGATCATTAAGGAAGAGAAGGATCAATACAAGGCTAACTCTACCAAGATTTTCCAATCGAACAAAATTTTCTCCATATTTCTCTTTGAGCCGCTTAAGATCAAGGATGAGATCCATGCCTATCTTTCGAATTTGGAGTAGAACTAGTTCATTTTCCATGACGAGCCTAGATACAAGGAGATAATGCAGGAGTTTATATGCACTGTAACTTTAAGTCGATGAGTAAAATCATGAGCAAGTCAATATAGGTTGATATTTAGAGCTTTTAGGGAACCTTTTTTCATTACCTTTGAGCAACTCTCAAATCTTTTCAGTTTTTAAGTCGAGGATGACATTTTGTTCATCATTTACTCTCTTGACATTATCTACTCAGATTTTTTATCTGAAATTTCTATTCAAACTAAGCATGACCCCAGGACCTCCTTACCCAAATACATCTGAACCCTACCTAACTGGCTCCTTCATTGTATCATCACATTCTCTGTTAACGCAAGAAGTGATGGTAATGAAAATGTCTCTCAAAAAGGCCTTGCTTTCCTTTTCTGCTTGACTAAGAATAAACCAATCAAAACTGGTCGTTACCTTGTGGATCAATTGATTCATATGAGTACAAAGCCAAAGTGTCAGTTTCTTCTTCCATCACATGTTATTGTCATCTACCATTATGTCGGTGTTCTTAATGAGGAAAATGAAAAATTTCTCACTAAGAAGTTTCTACCATCGCATAACTTTCTAAACTTGTGTTACCTCATTAACGCCAAGGCAATTCACTATGATTCATACACTTATACCTTAGGTGCTTTTGGGGTAAGGAATTTAGAGACTTCTCAAGCCTAAAAATGGAAGAGGCTAGTTATCGAAAAGGGTGCTCAATCCATTCCACCTCCCCAACTTAAACCTAAAGCCAAAATTTGTTTTGCCTTCATCAACAATAAGCTTAACAAAATGATAAGGATGATAAAGAGAAGATTTCTCCTACTCTCCTATCTCCATAGTGATTTGGTGGATCTTCAAAATAAAGTTGGTGCTACCCTTTGCCACCTTTCAGACTTTGAGGATTGAGAGGACACACCTAAAGAAGAGGATGGTCAAGAGGTTGAGGAGGGTGATGAAGCTCAAGGTGGAGGAGCAAATGAAACAACAGACAATTCTAAAGACAATAATAGTTCACCGATTTTCTAATTTGTTATTAGTTTTTAGAAATTATCTTTTGTTTCTTTGTCTTTGTAAATATTGTGATCCCACTGTTAAATAAAAGTGTTGTTTTTATCCTTTGCAATTGATTGTTTCATATGGTGTGTGATTACTCTTATTTGGTTCTTGTTATTGATTACTTATGTGTTCTTTGTGCTTGTTTTATCTCAATTATGCTTCATACACTTGACACCAATGCATCATAATTCAATGTCTAATCTTTACCCTCTTTTTGATATTGCCAAAAGGGGAGAAAGGTTAATAGTAAAAGAATATACGTAAGGGAAGTATAAGTTGAGGGGGAGCAAGAAACAAATAGCAATAGGAGCATTCTTATAAATCTTTGATTATTTGATTAATAAGTTTTTTAAATTATAAACCATTCCAACTTCACTCATACAACTCTTTTTTAAGTAAAATCAATCTAAGTTGTCAAAATCAAAAAGGGAGAGATTATTGGACTAGGTTGATCAAACCTAAGTCAAAGGCCTCTTTTGATCTTGACAATAAAGATTGATAGGTACTAATGTTTTGTTCAAGTGTTGTTTTTATAGTATATAAGTTAGTTTCATTGAAAGTTGGATGAAAGACTAAATCTCCAACTTTGAGGAAAACATCCAAATTTGCGGTCAGGAATCTATAATTTGTGACTGCGACCTTACAACAAGGATGGACGAAGTTAAGCCAGAAGAATTCACGAAGGAAATCGCAACTGTGATTGAGCCAAGGGGAACTTGACTATCACACAAAGGAATTCGCGGTAATGTTCGTGTCTCATGTCATAACTTCGAATTTCATAGTTACAAAAAAGGAACCAAGTCTGCAACCACAGCACGCTAAGTGTCCAAAGCAACCATTGGAATATCAAAATTCACGAGAGAAAGCACCTATCATGATCGCAACCAAAGAATGTATTTTCTCCTCATCAAACAAAGGAATTCACAATCTTAGTCGCACGCAAGAAGGACATCAATTGTGACTGCGACTTTTGGTTGAACAGTGGAACATAACAGTTATATTTCTTGAAGCACCAATGGCACATTGATAGGTGGACTAACCTTAGACATAGAATGGGGTTCTCTGGCGCAATTTCAAACTTCCTAATGCAAATTGGAAAATTGGGATCGCGAAATGCCAGTCATGATGACAACTTTTGTCTGACAGACATTTAATTCAAAAGTTGCTCAGCTTCCCTTAGAGATTTAGGGATAGTTTGTGAGTAACGTCTCTTTGGTGTATGTTGGCTATAAATACTCTACTAAACAAATATAATTGCAAGAGAATTTCATTTATTGTAACCAAACTCTTACAAATTTGATTCATAACTTCTTATTCCTTGTGAATTCGTGATTGTTTGGTGTTAGCACTAAAAATTTTTGTAATTAGGTTGAGAATTAGACTAAGCTTCTAAAATTCTTGTAAAGGTTGAAGTGTGAGCCTGTCCAAAACACTTGAGTTAGGTTTTGTGTGAGCATAGAAACACAAAGTGTGAGGGTTGTGTGTGAGTATTGTTAATTTTTTATTTATGTTAACTTTTTATTTAACTCACCAAAATTCAATTAATTATAGTTTTTTTTTTTTTATGAATCTTATCAATTTGAATCATATATTAAATGAATTCATTATTGTAACCATGCAACCCACAAGAGATAAACTAGTTTTTATTACTATTGTTGTTGTTACGATGAAACATTTTTTGCTCACTATACTAAAAAAAAAAAAAAAAATTCCTTTTTAGATACTTACTCATTACTTTAAGGTCATAATATGGATGATATATCGATAAATGGATGAAGTGTGATATTATATGTAATTTTATTTTAATTTTAAGAAGGTTTATCCCATGTTTAAGGGAAGACTTCGTCGAATTTTTTCTCAAACATATCACTACCTAGAAAGATATTAATATACATATTTTCAATGTCTTTGTCACCCTAGCAACGAAATCTCCCAAAAAATTAATTGTATTATGTTACTAATATTCTAAACAATTCTTCACAGTCTTCAATGATGAGTGAGGATCATTTTTGGATGTATATTAGGTTGAAAAATAGCCTTCTGAATTCAAAGTTTATGGTTGGCATTTAAAAGTTCATTGAGTTCATATGTTCTCATTCAGAATGGATGGACAGGTCTAAAATAAAGTGGTCATATCCATGCAATAAGTGTTAAAACTATCAGTTTTTGAATGTGGAGATGGTGAAATGCCATCTGCTGCGATATGGCTCCCTACCAAAATCCTACGTATGAATTTTTTTTTTGAATTTCTTATTTGCAAGATATTACCTCAACTATGAGATTTGAATAGTGTCTATTATACGAGAAAATCTATTGATTTTTTTCAATTATTTGTTTATTAACTTTTTTTGTGTATATTTTTTAAAAGAAATATTTTGAGTAAGAGAAAGAGATTCATGAGATGGTGAGGCTAGCATGAGAATAGCTAGCTGCCAGGAGATATACAGGCATGTTTTACAAGTACACGGGCAAGAGAAGACTCGCATTTGTATCAAAGGCAATCTAAAATAGATAGCAACTAAAGTGGGTTGAAAGGTCCTTCTTAACTATGTTGGCACATTAATCCAAGAACCATTAGAGTGATAAGAGAGGCCTTAATTTGAGTCCAACACTACACACTTGTAACTCAATCTCTATTAACGAGCACATTGGAAGGATTATAAGGAAACTTAGATTATATTTTTACTATAATTAAATAATTTCTGCAAAGTTTGTATTTATAATTTTTTTACAGGAGAGGAATGAAGGTGCACCTCCTAGCAAGGTACAACAATAAAACCTACATGACTAAAATCACAGATGGATCAAAGTACTATATGGACAACCACATCCGATAAGTAAGGTAAGTACTTACTCTATGTCTGGCAATAGTAAGAAATAATTTATTAATTAACATTTTGTTATTTTATTGCAAAAACGTCTTGAAGAGCTCATGGCTCAAGTGTCTTATAATGAAGTCGAAAACAAGATAGAACTCTCCTTGGGGGAGAAAGAATGACCTTTTTTATAAGTAGTTGGGGCTTCATCTCACAATAGATACATGTATGGGATACGTAAGAATAAGACATCGAGCTTCTTCTTTGATGTCTCGACCTTTGTAGCTGCCATTGGTGCATTTGATGAGCAACACACGAAAGATCTTAAAGCGTAGCAACATACAAAAGATCTTAAAGAGACTATCTTCCAATTAGTGTATTACGAGAGAAAGATATTCATATTCAAGTGTTATAGACCATTATTAAAAATCAGGTGTGCCAGTTGGTGCAGGAGTTTACTTATAACACGTAAGGGCATGTACCAGGCTTTTCTATTCCACCTCCAAATGATGCCTCTCAACAAGACCCACCTTTCGACGACTCATGCTTATTTCTTATGTATCTATTGTTGGTACTCTTTAACTTTACTATACTTTTTATAACATAAGAATTTGAACATTTTTTTATTTTTATAGTTGAACTTAATAATCATGTTATACATTATTTTATTTCACTGAAATGATAGTTTTGTTCTGCTATTTGCAATTATTAATTTATTTTAGATTGTATATGATAATTAATAATAATACTAATATAAAAAACAAAATGTAGATTACAATATTAATAGTATAAATTATTTTAAAAACATCAATTGAAAATTTATTTAAGAGAATATAATACTATTTTAGCTATCACAAACCAAGTGGTTTCTAATGTGATTGCTAAATAGAGACAACCTAGTGATTACTTCACATGGTCACTAAGAGACCACATAAAGTGGTCTCCAATTAAAACTAACTAGCCACCACTTAATGATCATATTTTACAGCCAGTAATTTAGTGATCACCAAAAGTGATCGCTAAATAGTGTCTAAGTAATATAATGTGGTATCTCATGGTTAGCACTTAGCGACCACAATGAGATCAAATAACAACCATAAAATATAGTTACTATTTAGAAACTACAATAAGTGTTTACTATTTTAGCTATCACATTAAATTTTGATCGCTATTTGATATACAACCAACATTTTAGTGATCATGTGATGTGATTATTAAATGATCAATATTCACGTTTAGCAACCACTTAGCTATCATTTTATGAGATCGCTAGAGGCTGATTTTGGTTTTGGAGTGTTACCGGACTGATGACAGGGTTGCCATATAACATTCTAATTCTCTACAACCAAATGTGTGTTTTCTTCATCCCCCCTCCACTTTCTCCTCCCTACAATCTCTCTTCGTCCCTTTCATCTACCTTCTATAATGCAGTACCCAGATTATTGTAAAGCCATAAAGTAATGAGAAATTTAATTTTACCATGCCGTCATATATATCATCAAGAAAAAGGCATGATGAGTCTCAAATAGAATCAAAATTGATATTTGAAATAAGCTCTAGATTTAGTGGATCTATCCCTCTTTGGTATCCCTTTATGATAATCAATTGATGATGGGATTTTAACTCAACACCGAGTTGACAACTGTCACACAATACCATAGATTCTATATTGTGCATAAGACTATGAAGCTAGATAATATTTTATTTAATTTCAAGAATCAGGTCAGGTTAACGAATTTCTAGTTGACGGATCAGGTCGGGAAGGATAGGATAATGAACAATGTGATAAGGATATCATATTATGTGATGCCTGAAGGCCAAGATAGTTAGAGGGAGGCATTACGACAAGAAAGTTGATGTGTAGACTATTGGTATCATTTTGAATATTATATTGGTTCGGGTCCCTTTTTTTTTTGTCCAGAAGATAGAGGAGATTTTTTCAGGTCATTATCAGGGGACAATTAGGGGAATTTGAGCTTATGCTCTTGGTTTTGAATTTATCACTCTTTGCTTTTAGCGAAGAAAGGAGATATATAGTGTACCGTTTATTTATGTTAGTATGCCTTAATATATGTGAGTGAGTTGTGTGGTTTTATGGTATCTCAGTTTTTACTATACGTGATTAATTAGAATGTTAAAATCACATTATGATAATATTTTTATTTATAAATATATTCAAAGAAAATTTTAATAAAATTTTATCTTTATGAGAGAATCACTTCTTTTTTAAATTATAATTTTAGTATAAGTTTTTATACTTTTAATTTTTTCTGAGATTGTATAAGAATTTTTGTAGTAAATATTCAAATCTCTTTAGATAATACTATGTATAACTTTCCATGTGAAAAAATATTTTGTGATGGATAAACTTCATTATTTGGTATTATCTAACCTTGAATTTTATTAACGATAATGACAAAAATAGTGATATGTAGTAAATTATTTTTTAAAATTAAAAAAAAGCCTTTATTTTTAGCTAGGGAAAGGAATTATTAGTAAGAATATTTGTCTTGCATGTTGTCTCATGATTATTTTAGCATGTATGCATTTTTATAAAAATTCTTGCAAACTATCTTACCATTTCATAAGTAATTTAATAGAATTACATTTAAAATAGATTTTTTAAATTTTTAAAAAACAAAGTAACACTAACTTAATATCACAAAATTTAAAATTAAAATAATAATTAATTCTATAAAAGTATTATTTATTAAATTAAAATTTATAATTTAAGATTGTTGTTGCCAATTTAAAAAAGTTTTATACCTTTTTATAACCAAAAAATTTTTTCTAATTAGCTACTTTTATAAATAATATAGTATAAATTTTAAATATCATAAATTTCAATCTTGAAATAATAATTAGTTTTATAAAGAAATATTATTTATCCAATTAAAATGTATAACTTAATGTTACTATTATCAATTTAAAAAAGGTTTGTACCCTTTTATGTCAAAAAAATTTCCTGTATAAAGAACTATTATCTACCTAATTAAAATTTATAACTTAACCTTGCTGTTGCCAATTTAAAAAAGTTTTATACGCTTTTATATCAAAAAATAATAATCAACCACTTTTAAATAGAGTATAGCTAGATAAATCATATTTATTTTAATTTTAAATATTTCAAAAAAAAATAGCACTAACTTAAAGATATAAATATCTTTATCTATTATTTCAGTTATTTTAAATAATCACAAACTTCAAAATCGAACTAATAATTAGTTTTATAAAGAAAAAGTATTTATCCAATTAAAATTTATATTTTAAAGTTATTATTGTCAATTTAAAACAATTTTGTATCTTTTATGTCCAAAATTTTTTTTCCTAATTTGCCACTTTTATATATTGTGTAGATATAGTATAGATTTCAAATATCATAAATTTCAAAACTGAAATAATAATTAATTCTATAAGAAAATATTATTCATCCAATTAAAATTTATAACTTAAGGTTACTATTGTCAATTGAAAAAAGATTTATAATTTTTCATGTTAAAAAAACTTTTCTAGTTGACCACTTTTATATATGATATAGATAGATAAATTATATCTATTTTAATTTTTAAATATTTGAAAAATAAAATAACACTAACTTTTTTATATAAGCATCTTAATCTGTTATTTTAGTTATTTTAAATAATTGTAAATTTTATAATTAAATTAATAATTAGTTTTATAAAAAAAATATTATCCATCCAATTGAAATTTATATTTTAAAGTTATTATTCTCAATTTAAAAAATTTATGTATCTTTTTATATTCAATAAAATCTTTTATAAATAGTCACTTTTATAAATAATATAAATGTGTAAAATATGTGGCAATTTTTATTAAACAATGGCCATGTCATCTTCCGGTAGGACTTTTAAATGGAAAATCTTTAGTAATACATTAATGAGGATATTTCATATAATCACTTAAAAGTTGTTATATTATTAAACTATGGGTGGAGGAATGATGAGTGAAATTAGTGCAAATAGGATGTAAAAATCTTCATTTAAGCGGAATAAAAACTCATATATATATATATATATATATATATATATATAGGTAAATCGGAAAAATTAGAATCAAATTAATTTCAAGTCATTTTTCCAGATGAATACTCATCAAAGTTAAAATGTAAAAAGTATTTCAAGTATTTTTAAGTTAGATTGGGTGACCCATAATAATTTTGATTTTTCTAAATAAAAAATTATTATTTTAATTTAAAAATTTTTAAATATCTAATAATTTAGATAAAATCATTTTGAGTTTGATTATTTGAGCTAGACTAGCAGGTTGAATTGAAATTGAATCGAATTTTACTCTAAAATTTTCAGATAATTTTAAGTTAAAATTATAAAATCATCTTGAATCAAATTTTCAAGATGGATAAAAAACTTTTAAGTGTTCATCTGTCAGTAAAAAAAAATACTATAAATGCAAATTTTAATAAGAATATATATATATATATATATATATATATATAAACCACACACACATACAAAATCAAGAATCCAGAATTCCAATTCTTATACTAGGAACATGCAAGGAATTCTCTACCATTGAACCTGTCAAACTTGGAAAGGGAAGATATGGGGATATGGGTGGATAAGATGATTGAGGTCATCAAAGTAGCCATAGATTATAAAGATTTGATAAAAAGGAAAAAAAAAAAAAAAAAAAACCTTATCATTCTGTAGTGTCTCGTATTTGAGTGTCTCAAAGATTATTTTAATACTTTAATTTTTATCCAATCAATAATTAGTATGTAGTTTGGATAGATTCTATAATTAACCACAATGACCTACTATTATAGGTCATATTTATTGTAACTTGCTATCATATGTAATCAATTATTACAAATAATAATTAATATTTATAATATTTTAATACAATTTTTAAATGATAAATATAAATAATAAAAAATAAGACAGTTAAAATACTAATATAAATATGATAAATAAAATTTATAAATTTTAATTTTGAATGTTTAATTATTTTTTATTTTAATTTATAAATTTATTAGACAATATTTTATAAAAATCTACTATATTGAATAATTTTTATGTAAATTTATAAATTTATTAGATAATGTTTTGTAATAAGCTACTATACAAATTTTTTTTTCATATAAACTACAAGTCCCAGATTTGGTCGAGAATACAATTCAATCTACCATTTGAATTTCTGATTGACTAATCAAACGATAGGCCTCAAGTCTAATTGACCAAACAATCCACAATTCGGGTCCAATTTACAAAATTCAATAATTTAAGAACATGTCTTCCATTATAAATATAAGAAACAAATATGGTCTTTTATATTTGCAATATATCAGTTGTTGAAGTTGCAATATATAATTATATAAATGTTTGCTAATTACGTTTATATATAATATAATTACATTTTGAATTGAAAAAAATTGCATATTATTAATTGAATATGTAACTTTAAATTATTTTATATTAGTCATAATTTTATCAATATAACATATAAAATATTATCAAATATATGTAACTTTTTTAATATTGTGTAGAGGAATATATAATTCACATAAAAAGCATAACATCACATAAAATCCATCACAATATGGAATTTTTTAATATATCCACTAGTTACATGTATAAATTATTTAGTTATATTTTGAATTGAAAAAATTACATATTATTGATTAAAAGATATAACTGTAAATTATCAATATAATATATTAAAAAATTGTCAATTATATGTAATTTTTCTATATTATGTAAAAAGATATACGAGTTACATATAAAATTTGATAACGTTACATAAAATTCATAGCAATATATAATTTATTATATGTCTATGAGTTACATTTAGAAATTATTTATTAAATTTTGAAATGAAAAAAATTTACAGATTATTAATAATATATAACTTTAAATTATTTTTATGTCAACATGTAAATTTATCAATATAACATGTAAAATGTTATCAAAATATATGTAACTCTTTTAATATTTCATAGAGAGATGTACAATTTACATATAAAACTTGACAATATTACATAAAATTCATCACAATATGTAATTCTTTTTTATATACTTACTAGTTACGTGCATAGATTATTTAATTATATTTTAAATTGAAAAAAATTATATATTATTGATAACAATATGTAATTTTAAAATTTTCATGTCAATATGTAACTTTATGAATAAAATATGTAAAAAGTTATCTAGTATATGTAACTTTTTCTATATTACGTAGAAAGATATACAAATTACATATAAAATTTGATAATATTACATCAAATTCATAGTAATATGTAAATTATTATATGTTTGCTAGTTACATTTAGAGATTATTTAGTTGCATTTTGAATTGAAAAGTTTTACATATTACTGATTGTAATATATAACTATAAATTATTATTATTATGTTAGTGTGTAATTTTATCAATAATATATAAAAGTTATCAAAATATATGTAACTCTTTTTATATTATGTAAAGAGAAATGTATAATTTACATATAAAATTTGATAGTGTTACCTAAAATTTATAATAATATGTAATTCTTTTTATATATTTGGAAGTTATAGATTGTTTAATTACGTATTTAATGAGAAAAAAGTATATATTATTGATTATAATATGCAACTTTAAATTATTTTTATGTTAATATGTAACTTTATCAACATAATATGTAAAATGTTATCAAATATATGTAATTTTTTTATATTATAAAATGAGATATAAAATTAACATACAAAATTTTTAAAAATATAAATGTGTCTATATGTGGGTGTGTATAATGATAATTAAATCAAAATAAATTTATTATTTTATATTTAAAAACTATCATGACATAATGTTAGAATTATAAAAATAATTTTATGTTTAAATAATTTTTATAAAATAAAGAAAATTAAATTAAAAAATTATTTACTAAACTAATTGTTCAATAAAATGGTAAGAAAATTAATTTTATTGTAATTTGTTATATATAAATAAATTCATAATAATATATTACATAGATGGAGATATGCCCACTATTACTAATTCCTACCTATTCAGCATCAAACGTCCCACAATAGCATTGCTCTTTAAGAAAGAGGAAAAGTTTTAGAGAAAATATAGAAACATGAAAAAGAAAGAGTTATAGAGGAAAGAGAAAAAGGGAAAGAGAAAGAAAGTATTATCGGTTGTTTCAATATCTGTGATATTTTACTTATTTAATATATATTTTTTGAAAAATAATTATTTACTAAATGTCAAACTTTTCATCCAAGAATTATTATTTTCTAAAGTTATTGAAACTACAGTGCTTCTAAGGCATTGTAGAAGGCAACAGCATTTATGAAACAATTTGTTCAACAGGATAGCTATGTGTGTGTGTGTGTGTGTGTGTGTGTGTGTGTCCCATTTGAACACGCATGAACGAAAAGAAAAAAATCCGTTAGGTCTATAAGATGATGATCGATGATAGCCCGGTCTATAAGATGACGATAGATGATGGCCCATACATACAAACGTATGATTGTCGATTTAAGTGTTTGTGTTCGAATTTTGAAGCATTGTCTCAATAAGGGGAAAATAAAAGGAATGTACGTCTATTGATGGACCCATGAGTGAGTCATAAGCCTGATGGAATAAGAGACATACTCATTAAGGCAACCACATTCTCTTCTTTCTTGCTTTATTTTATCCAATCGTTTTAGGTCTTTAGCATCTTTGTTTCTTTGCTTTTCCTCTTCTTTAAGAGCCATTTTATTTGCTTTGGAAACCTTTTCTATAACCACCAAAAATGAAAAACCTAAATAACTTTTTGCCAACTCTCTAATCATAAATCTTTCTACAGATATGAGTTTTTTTTTTTTCCTTTTTTTTGTTATTATTATTGGTTTTTACACACCAAATAATGGTTTATCTTTATGATGTCTCTGGCCCTCTCTTTCTTTATGAAGTTTCTAAATATTCTTCTAATTATATGACTATGAAGTTTATAATTTATTATTTTGATCAGTGTTCTTTAAAATTTAAAAATTCATAATAAACTATATATGGATTTTTCCTTTTCTTTCCTTACCATATTTATCTCAATTTTAATGAAATATTTTTTAATATATTTATTGATTTAAGCTATAATAGGTTAACTTAAACCTAATAAATTTTCACTAACTAGCATATTTCCTAACCCACCAATTAATTCTTTAGATAAAATTTGATAAATATGTTAATTAAACTAGCTTGGTTCAATTGTATGAGATTTAGTGATCCCCTTATTCTATTTTAAAAGGAAGTTGAAGTGTTTTTTCTGCGACATTAGAAATGCAAGTAAAAGAAGAGCCAAGAAAACCAAAGTAAAGCAATAAACTAATTGAGATGGCCTATAAAGTTGCTGAGGGATGTTATGAGCTCAACACCCGATTAGTTCTTTCCTTCCAAAAGTATAAAGACAAGAAGGTGGTTAAGGTTGAAGTATATAAACCTAGTCCATTCTGAGCTTGGGCTGACAAATACTAATATATGTGATAGATTACCCCCAGTAAAACCAGATTAGGTACGAAACTGTGAGTGGAATATATGTTTGCCTTTTTCGAGAGTGTCCAATAATCAAACTCCATTAAAAGCATTATTCCACATTACTAATAAATCTTTGATTTGATAACATTTGAGTCATCTCAGAAGCTGTCAGATTTTCAATTCGAATCTCAGTCTGATAGTAAATTAATAAAAAGACAAAAAAAAGTCACTCTTCCACGTTGAGTGACTTCCCCAAGTGGAAGTTTGTCAAGGCAATATTAAGCTTAGATTCGGAACACAACTTGTACTATTAGTATTGACTAACAGTGAGTATCTATTTTTAATGCAGAAGATCAAAAGTTTAAATCTTGACAATTCTCTTTCCTTTTAAAAATATCTAATGTAATATCTAAGGGGACCTTTGGGCTTTTTTGTGGTCTAATCATTTAGACAACAAGATATATACACATAATTAACTTGGTTGTTTCAAAGTGAAAAAAAAAAAAAAAAAGGGTTTGCATCTAGCTCGTCCAGAAACTTATTGAACTTGAACCCTAGTATGTATGTGTAGCACGTATTATTATGGAGAAACAGAAAAGGAAAAGAAAGAAGTTGTGATGATGAAGAATGGAATCATGAATATAATATGGCATATTCTTGAGATGAAACGAAACAAAAGCATGAAAATAAACTTAGGAATGGAATTCTTTTCAGTTATGATCAATGTACACCTTTTAAAGTGTTCTGTGATCAGACAGAATTATAACTTGGACTCAGTACGGCTGCTATATATTAATATTGCATTTTGCACCCCTTTAATTTCCTTTGCACCGAATACCAAGTTTTATAAGAAAAAGAAAAAGGAAAAAAGAAATAAAAAATTGTTGTTTTGAACGGACAAAATTAAGAAGAGACAAAGGTAATTCCTTCCTGTTCCTGTAGAAAAAAAGAAAGGAAAGACCCACCCAAAAAAAAAAAAAAAAGAGGAGGGATAAACAGGCTATATAATGTTTGGCATCTACAAAAGACAACATAAGCATGGAGACAAAGTTTCCACACACCTTATTAGGAATTCTTTTGCAGACTTTAAGAAAAGGGTAGCTAACAAATGGCTCTTTTGCATAAGGTCACTGTCTATCCTTTCTCTTTTCCTTCTTTTAGTCTTGTGAGTGAAATTGTTTCTTGTTTTTGCATGAAAGTAAGGGAAAAATCATCTGGGATCTGAAAGGTATGCTTATTACAAATATATTAAATCATAACCCTCTTTTTCTCTCTTTTATTATTGGGGTCTGTTTGCTTTTTATGGATTTATCATTTGAAAGTGATGAGTGAGGGATCCAAGGAGAGAGATAGTACTTCATGTGCTGCTGTTTCAATTATGTTTAGACCCACCAACCAGTCCAACTTGTTGTGTTGGGGATTCTTTTTTTATTATTATTTTATATGCATTATTTATTAATATATTTGTTTATATGCAATGCACATTTTGGTATATGTTTGATTCGAAGAAGACCTGGTCAAAAAGAGAGAATCTTAGACCAGAAGAATAGCGCAGAAGCAGAAGGTGTGTGAGAGTGTTGTGGTGTGTGATGATTTGATTTTTGGAGTTCGGAGATCATATGGATATGGAATGGAAATGCTGCTTTTCTTGATTGATGGGTCGTTTTCCTCAAGCATAATTCTTATATTTTGACAATTTTCAACATGTAGCAATTCTTTATTTGTTGGTATTTTCTCCATTCCGTGCCTTTGAGAATGGAGGACCAAACCAAACCCCCTAGCTTGTGGCTTGTGTGTTCTTCTTTTTGTTAATTAGCTTTGGAAAAAGCATTTAACTTTTGATTCAACGTATTGTTGTCCTCTAGAGCTAAAACATTTTGAACTTAAATTCTAACCCAAGTTAAAGTAAGCAGAAAAAGAATTACCATTAGACTCAAATAACTATATTGTTATTGAACCGATGACTTAGTTCCGATGTTTGGTCGCGTGCAAAAACTCATTTTAGTCCACCAAACCAAAAATCCTTGATGTGATCACTAGTTCTAAGCATTACACTAGGCTGAGTTAGATAGTAGCTCAATTTGTTAAGTTGGTGGAACTTGAAAGTTAACCATGTTGGAAATTTTTATTATGTGAGCTAATATTAATTATGGGTTAGTTTTAATTATTTATAAAACGGACTGAATAATATAGTTTATTGTTTTTGGGGTAAGCCAAATTAAAATGTGATCAATGGAGTTATGGGCTTGTGACATTTTTTGTGGGCCGATATGGAAGACTGTCAATGTAGGTCTATTTTAACATGAACCTGTGATGAGTGGGTCTGTTAAAATTATTATAAATAGGCTAGGTCTCATCTCCTGCCTTCATAACAGAAAACCCTAGTTGCTACGCCCATTGTAGCCGTCTTTGAGAAGGTCAAGGAGAGGAAGATCTAGCTTTCGTTTTTCAACCATTCTAACAAATTCTTCAAGTGGTTTATTTCAACTTTCGGAATTATGGTTCAAAATAATTTGGAATTCAACGCGGAGACAGGTACGCAATTTGTTTCAGTTCAGTTATTAAATTATTTTTTGGTGTTCTAAAATTATGTACAAGATAATAATTAATTATTTTACATGTGGTATCAGAGCTATGGTTGTAGTACATAATTTAGAACCCTAGATGTTGTATATTATTAAGAAAAAAAAAATAATAATAATAATAATTTTGGTCGGAGGTAGGGTAAGCCACCATAGTCGATTGACCCTTTGATATATATTGAATTTGCCTCCATTATCACAGTCTCCTCCATCAGTTCGGATGGTTGGGAGGCTATTAATCTATACGGGGTCACCAGGTCGATCCGTGTTAGCGGAAAAATTTTTCCTGACAAGGTTATTATTGTATGAAATTGTTATATATTTGTTTGCCACTACCGTAACAAGTTAATCCTTTAGCTCAAACGGTTGGTGATAGCGTCAAATCCCTATGATGTTGCGGGTTCGATACTCATAGAGGTAAACCTTTTTTTTTTATTTTGCGTTGGCCAGTTTCGTTTTCCCTTCTTTCAGCAAACTCGGCCCTCGTCTTCTTCTATTTGCTTGGCCATCACTGTTTTTTTTTGTTCATCATCGACTATTTGGTATCTCTTTTCAAAGCAATCGACACGCAAGATCAAATTGGATCGGCCATCCAGTTGCAAGTCTTGGCCATCACTGTGTTGTTTTTGTTCTCGGATTTCTGCTCGGGTCCCTCTTCCTCGATGGGAAAAGAAAAATCTTTTTCCTCACCCACTACATCCATGTTTGATTTGTGGCCGGATTGTTTGTTCTTTGATTGTTTAACGATTGATGGTGTTGATTTGTTGATTTGTGTTGATTATTCGTTCTGCCGATCCCTGTTCGATTCAAGATCGGAAAAAGAAACTGTGAAGCGAAACAAAACAAACAAAAAAAAAAAGGGAGGAAGAAGATGCGTGTCGTGGGTCTCGAACCCACGACCGCAGAATTCCGACCCCAGCTCCCAACCAACTCGGTCGAACGTTTCATTCGTTATTTTCTTGTGCAAGGAAATATTTAGATAGACATGCTTGTATCCATGATTCTTCATAGTATGCTTTAATTTTTGTTTTAATAATTATTAATACGTATGTATATATATTTATATGGTTCAAATATATATATAAATTAATTGTCAATTTATTATTTAGTGATATTAATTTTGTAATAAAATTAAATAAATA
>CATIWR010550003.1:0-68987 GCA_949677035.1 Omphalea diandra | reverse complement strand
TTTCTTCATCTTCTTTACATTTGTTAGGTGTGAGCAATAAACACCAGTTAGTAAGGTTCTGTGTTAGCCTACCCAAAACACTCTAAGAAAGGTTTTAGTGTTAGCCTGCTAAAACACTTGAGTAGGGTTTTGTGTTAGCCTAGAAAACACTTTATTGTAAGGTTGTGTGTTAGCCATTAAAACACAAGTTGTAGTAAGTTGGGTGTGAGCTTGAAAAACACCATTGAATTAGTAAAATACCCAATTGAGTGATTGGGGAGTGGATGCAGGGATTGTTTTGCCCGAACCACTATAAAATCTTTGTCTCCTTGCAATTCTTTCTTCTTCCCTTAATCTTTAGTTTAAATTTTTAAACACCAATTCAACCCCCCATCTTGGTGCCTAGGGACAACAATAAAGATATGTTTTTTTAAGAATTGAATCACCACTTCGGCATCAATGGCAAGGGTAACTATGACTTCAACCTATTTGGAGACATAATCAACTCTTACGAACACAAAATTCCTCACTTGATCACTAGTAAATCTGCTCTAAATAGAATTGTAAAACACCAACTAATCAAAATGTTGAAGAACATAAAACATAAACATAAAATGCACTTTTAAAACATTTAAAACTTGTTCAAAATTCCCTTTTAAATGAAGAAAGGTCTTAAGCAATTAGACCTCACCCTATTCTACTATTGATACCACTAAACATCTACAAAAAAAGTAGTTTTGGAGTAAGGGACTATAGAGACTGAAGAAAAAGTTTTGAAATATGTTTTCTAGATTGAGGAGGGATGTACAACCCATTATGAGGGTTGTAAAGCCTATAAAGAGGGTTGTACAGACTACCTTAAGTTTGTATTACCTCTGTTTACTTGGTTTTAGAAATAAAAAATAACAAAAAAAAAAAAGGAAAGAAGAAGAATGGGGGGAAAGAGGGGTCTCTTGGATGCCTTTATGTATTTCTTTGCCCTTAGAGACTTATTATATGATTTATATCCCCTAAAGTGCTTAGGGAATGCACAAAAGTCTAAGTTTTAGGCATTATTCTGCCTAAGGAATGGATATAATAGACTAGAGTTTTAATGTTTATGTGTTAAGGGTTGAATGTGGACAAATTTGGCAAAGTAACACTAAGGTTATTCAAGCATCTCCTCCTTTTTCAAATAGAAAGGTATTTATAGATAATGGATGGATGCACTAGAGCAAAAAATGGTATTGGTTGTAAAATGTTTGTATCCAATCACAAAGAGAGAGATAGATCTCTTAGAATTAGAGTTTGCAAGTGGATTGTATAGCTAAGAATGGGTTATAGATATGTCTGACAGGGATGTACAACCCTAGGGTTGAAGGAGAGACCAGTTCCAGAAGGTTACCCTGCCAGGGTTTAAGGTGGGGCTATACAACCCAATAGTAGGTTGTATAACCCATTAACCTAAGCTGGTAGTTTAGGCTTGGCTTGGGCTTAGGCTTAGGCTTAGGCTGAGGCTTAGGCTTGGTTTGGACTTAGTTTTAGGCTTCCCAAGGTGTCTTAAGGCCTTATTCCTCTTCTTTTGGCAATTTTCCCTTGCATTTTAGGGAATATGTTTAGTGATTTTCATCGTTAGGCTTAGCATCTTAAAGCCCAAAATTTGATGCTTACAATATGGTCTTGCTCTATCTGTTTAAGGTAGTAGATGGCTTCAAAATCTAAGGAAGAACATTAAGATGAATATAAAAAATCTTAATAGATTAAGGTCTCATAGGGATCAGGCTATGATTGTTGCATTTAATAAGTCCAAAGTGGATTTTGAAGATCTCCTGAGTAAAAAAGAGGCATGCCAATACAAAGAGCCATCTTGTTCTAGCTTCAAGATAGGGAATCAAATCCAAAATTCTTTCTTTCTTACGATATGACATTGAAGAGGAGGAATTCAATTTTAAAAACTAAAGATTCTAATGGGAATTGATAGTATGTCACCTAGTAGATTCAACAAATTATGTTTGATTATTTCTCTCAACTTTTTTCAATGTCTTTTGGTAATGAAAAGGAGGTGACTATTAGAGTTAATATTGGTGTCATGAGAGAACAAATTTGAAATCTCATTACAATTATTCAGGTGAAAAAGTCGATAATGTAGTTTTTAGTATGCATTTAAACAAATTGCCTAATCTAGATGGTTTGAACTTAATGTTCTTTCAAAACTTCTAGTCATTGGTATGGGTAAAATATTCCACCTTTGCTAGAATTGTATGGATTTTAGTGAGCTGCCTTTGTATGTTGATACCTTAATTCCTAAGAAACAATCTCTAAAGTGTATGAGGCATTTTAAGCTAATTGTATTATGTGATGTTTTGTACAAAATTTTGGCAAAGGTATTAGCTAATAGGTTAAAATTGCTTTTTTCTTTGTTGACCTCCAAGAACTAGAGAACTTTTATGGTTGATTGGTCGATTATAGACAATGTAATGATTGCTTACAAAGTTAATCACTATATAGGAGTTAAAGGAAACAAGAGGAAACGTATAACAGCTCCTAAGCTAGATATTTTAAAAGCTTATGATCGATCAGATTGAAGCTTCTTGGAGAAGATTATGACTAACTTTTGGTTCTATGGGCAATGGATCAAACGTATTCTTATTTGCATAAAGTTTGTTCAATATAGTATTTTTCATAATGAGAAGGAAATGGGTCTTTTTATGCTTCATCAAGGTTTGTGACGATACAACCTTTAGATTATGACTAACTTTGGGTTTTATGGTGATTAGAACAAGCATATTCTTATTTGAACAAGTTAGGGTTTTCATTAAAAAAGAAAATCTTTCCATAATGAGAAAATGATGAGAAAGGAAATTTAATATCAAAATAAGGGTAAAGTTTTTCTACACTTTTTGACCCTTTCTTTTTTTATTAATAGAGAAAGTAAATCTTTTGTGATAGAATTATGTTTTTAATATAATAGATCCATTCAAAAGGAATATTTCATATGATATTAACAAATTGAGGGATGAGTCAATTAATTATGGCAACTCACATAAGGTTTACAGTAACTAACATAAATTTACTAATACTAGACTTAGTTACAATCTAATCTAAATAAAAAATGAGAACTATATTGACTCTTATGGACCAGGTGACCTAAGGTTGATAACACCTTAATTATATGGTTAAATGATAATAAAAATTTGATAAGTTCTATTCTTGTTTTAAGTGCTTATGCTTGTGCATTCTATCTTATGCATAAGGCTGTAAGTGCCTCGATTTTATAGCTATGCTCAAATGAGTGAAATTTTATTTACAACTCATACCTTTTATTGATCTTGAGAGATAGAGATGATAGGGGTTATACATTGGTATAACCATATGGGGTACTCTAAATCATTAGGAGATCCTTTCTTTGGGCTCCACAATGTTTGAAACTCTTAATGAAAAACCAATTGGTCAATAGGGAACTAGATTGAGGTAATACATTGGTACCACTCCTAAATGAATGTTGTCGACACTCAACTTTGGTAACGACAAAATTCTAGGAAATGATGGATTTTGAGCCTTAGAAGTCAATTAGAAGGCCCAATCCATCTTCACTCCATCAGAGATCAAATTTAGGAGTTGGTTATGACTTCAAGAAGAGGTTAATCACCCTTAACTCACTTAGATATAAGGATCTAACCTTTGGGCAATCAATGGTTGATTTTTATGTCTTGCCTTAATTAAACAGTTTTCCATTTATCCTCCTAGCCACATCCATCAAAGCAAGCAATCAACCTTAAAATTAAGTATGCAATGCATGAATGATATGCATGAGGTATGAAAGAAATGAATAATATATACCTGGCAGGGATGGGAGACTACATATTCAAATGGTGGGATTATCATGAAATTAACTAAGCTAACATAAAATATGCATCAAATGGTTCCTCTAACATGTAAAAGAAGTACACATTAGTCCCTAAAACATGAGTAAAAAAGTAGAAAAATAACCTCTAAAATCTAAAGGGAATGGATAACCAAAAAGAGAGCATGCTTTCTCATCTTACGGTTTGGAATCCTGCCCTATTTAGTCCATTATTCTTAATGCCATTTACCATGTTAAAGGTCCATTATGAAGCCTAATCTACTATCCATATTCATCATTAAATCCATAAAACAAAGTATGAAGCATAACATATGATAATAACATGCAATAGCATTCATTAAAAAGATGTAACATGATGAATATGCAAATGGAGACTAAAGATCACTAAAACAAAATATGAAAGACATAATATGTGGTTATGGGATCCTAAGATCCTCTTCTAATCTATCCCAAAAGGATGGTTTATGTAAAGGGTAACAAAAGAGGCACTACTAGCCATAAATATGGATAAAATGCTAAGAGGAGTAGAGAATCAATGAAAATACCAAAGAAATCAAGAAGTAATTTGAAGAGCAACATGCAAAATGGTTAGAATGGGGTCTTTGGGTGGCTAACCTCCTATTTCCATCTATGGTCATTTATGCCATGAGGAAAATAAAGAAAAAGTGTTAGCCATTGAATGGAAACTACCTATCCTCCATCATGTGGAGGTAATAAGACTAATAAATCCCATAAATAAATACCACCAATTCTAGTTAAAAAATTATAAATCAAAGAGTTTTTGGTTCTATTGAACCTTTCCTTATCATCTTTCCATGCACACAAACTCATAATTGGAATGGCATTAATTCTAATTCATATATAATATAGGAATAAAAAAATATGGAATGAGGGCCATTAGTTATTGCAACCTACTCCATTTCCATAGTTATTAGCCATATAAAAATTAAAGAAAATTAAAGAAACCATAATAAACAAGTAAGAAGTAGACTATTGTGAATAGTGTTGTAAGTAGTACTAAAAGGTCGTATAGACCAGACAATGGTCTGTATAGACCTTCCAATGGTCTATACATACCACTATTTGTCTGTACAATCCACTAAGCCTACTAAAACTAAAAAATTAAAAACAAAAAAAGAAGGGAATGGAGAAAAAGAGGAGTTAAGGGATGAGTCATTTGATGCCTTAAATATTATCTTTTGCCCTCAGAGGCACTATAGTATTAGAACTTTCTCTAAATGTATGGCAAAAGAATGTTAAAAGTTACAACAAATCTTGGTTTTACCTTAAATCTTTTAGGTATGTAACACATACCACATCCTATCTTCCTAAAGGAGGTGAAGTAGATTGATGTAAAATGACATTGATAACCTTTATTAGTTCATCTTTGCATGGCCATGCAATATTTTCAGTCTAACTTATGGAAAGGCCCAAAGATAGATTTCTCATAAATACATGAGGGACAAATTCCCTCTCAATCACTTATATTCCTCTATATGATTTACTTCATGCCCAATATCAATCTGTATAACCACCTGGTTAAATATAATGTTGGACCACAACAAAATATGAAGTTCATCATATTATATGTGATTTTTTGATTAAAGGATTGAGTTAAAACTATTACATGAGAATCACTTATGACTATTAATTCATGTAGTGTTCTCATAATAGGTCAATCCAATACGATATTTTTTAAACATGTATCTATGTGTTTGACTTAATATCCTATAAACATGACCACTAAAACATAGTCTTGTTGGGATGAGTTGCAAATTAGGCAGCCCAATAGGTAGGGTGAATTGGGTTGTAAATAAAAACTCAAACACACAATTTGTAAAAGTAATAAACACAATCAAACACATAGATTTTATAGTGGTTTAGCAACGTGCCTACTCCATTCCCAAAGCTTACTTAAGCCTTTCTATTCTTTTTCTAGGCTCAAGAACAAAACCTTACCTTTTCCAGGCTAAGAAAGAACCTTCCCTTTTGGCTTAAGGACAACCTTTACAATCACTCTCTTTTATAATGAACAAGAGAGCCAATCCAACCATTTATTCCTAAGGTCAAAATGCCTCTTAATTAGGCAGCAAATACACTTTTAGTGCTCAAAAAAATCTACTCTTAAGGAGTAACAAAAGAAATCTCACTCTACCTAAAATACAAAGCAATACCAAAAGATTTGCATATAAATAAACTTAATAGATGATTTGTAGTTGTTTATAATAAATCTCCAATGTTTTATCATTCATGTAGTCTTCAAAAAATGCTCCTTATATAGCTAAACTATAACTACTTATTGGAGTACTTAAAGTTAAGTATGACAACTTTTCTTTAAAACTAACTGTCAGAGGTGATAACGCCCATTATTTATGATCAATGCCCATTGATGTTGCAATGGTTAGCTCCAATGCGTATTGTCAATCTTCGCATAAACATTATTCTCTACTTCAATAATTGTTAGAGTTTGAACATTGCCTATTGTTTATTTCCAGAAAGCTTGTACTTGATGTTGTATTTTTTAAACTTTGCATAGTTTCCTTGCACACTAGTTAAGAAACTTCGAATGCCCATTGGTAATTTCTTCAATGCTTGTTAGAGAAGGACCCATGCTTATTTTATGTTCTAGAAACTTTAGCTCAATCTTTGGCACTTTTCCAACCCCCATTGTGAATATACAATGTCTGTTATGAAGGCAAGATCAATGCCTATTGCAAAAACAAAATGCCTATTGTGAGGTTTAATGTGCACAACTATGCCTAACAATTGTCTAATGCCCTAATGCCTATTCGCAAATTTTCAATGCCCTTTAAATCATTCAATGCCCGTTGGAAAACCTTTAATGCTCGTGGTGAGGTCTAGAATGCATAACTCGTGACATATAGATTGTCCAATACCTATTGTGAGTTGTCTAATGCCCTTGAATGTCCACAACGTCTGTTGAATGTGCAAAACTTCACCTCTTATACAAAAACACTTAAGGTCACATATCCTCCAAGCATTCATACCATTCTCCACCAACATTCTCTCTATAAAGGATACAAAAACACCAAAATACAAACATTTAAACTTCTTTTAGTTTTATTATAGTTTTGTTATCATTCAAAATGCATCATTCAAAGTAGAGAAGTAATGCTAATGCCTTAGGATCACATATTCTTCAAATATTCTCCCGATTGACACAATAAGCCATCAATCAAAACACATGTTAGTCTCTATTAATTATTATCCCAATGATAATGATCGATAAGGGATAATTTAGAATAGAATTCTTTATACCTTATGGTTTTATTCTCAAGTTACATATTTAATGACATTAGTAGAATTAACTATTCATGAAAGTTATTATTTAGCCATAAATTAAGTATAAAAGATATATTTAATAAAAATGCAGCCATGACATTATTAAGGAAATATCGATTACAAGAATTGGTTTAGGGCACATAACTAACATATAAGATCATAGAATATTCTGGAATTAGAGTTTTGAACTTGTCTGTATGGCTAGGACATTGTTTGTATAGACATTATTTAGTTATACATCCAATTTAGGATATGTAGGTCATTATTCTAGAAGCTTTATACATTTTGGCTTTTAGTAGATTGTGTATATGACCATTTTAGTTAGCTGTATAGACCACTTTTGGAATTCCAAAATTATGCTTTTGGGCTTAGATTTGAAGAGGTAAGTTTGTTTCAATGTTTATCCAAGCTTTTGCCATATTCTTAGACATTATTTCCCCTATTCATTAGGGAGAAATGAAATAGTTTATCATCATTAGGCTCACATCCTAAAAACCCAAAATCTAGTACTTATAAGGGGTATCTTTGATTCCTAAATATAAAATCATGGCATGCCTCAATGATAATGCTTTGGAAGACATATATAAGGAGGAGGAAAATCTTTAAAACCTAGCCCCAAGAAGCCCAAGAACTTTGGAGGATGTTGTTCCTTTTTTATGCTTTTAAAGATCAAGATAAAGCACCTAAAAAGGAGGGCATATCTAATTTTGGAAAGTTTTGACATTTAAAATGTGCTTAAGGATAAAGGTTAAACATCCAAGAAAGGGAAAATAGTGAATTGCTTGAAGAATGGTGGAATGGCTTTTATATTTTGTGCATGCACTTTTTAAAAGGCTAGTGTATTTGTCGAATGTACAAGCAGGAAAAAATCCAAAAAAGAAAGGTAGACCAAGTTGAAAAAATCCAAAAAAGAAAGGCAGACCAAGTTGAATGACCTAGTTTATCTTAGAATGGACTAGATGAATGGTCCCATTCATCATGTAGGAAAATGGAAAATTTCAAGTAGAATAGTGGAATTGCTAGCCTTTTTAGAAATGGCCTACATAAATGGGCCCCTGCAATATTAGAAAAAAAATGAAGAAATTCAAACAAAAAAGTTAAATAATCAAGCAGCTAGTGAATGGCCTAAGGAATGGCCAGGACAAGCTATTAAAGGTCATATAAACTACTTGTGCAATAACTTGAATAGACCATTCACTATGTAATGGCAAGTTTTTTTAAAGCAATTTGTCTCTTATGTCCTCTAGCTAGTTTGTGAAGAGCTAATGTACAAATAGGCTACTATATGAATCTTATGCAAGGTTAGAAACTAAGAGAAAACCATTGTATTTGTTTAAGCTTGAATATTTATAGTAGAATGAGCTTTATGTGAATTTGTAACTAAATTTTGAGTTATTAAGTGCATACATTTTTTGTGCACTAAATTATATTTGTAGCCTAATTTGAAGGCTTAAATACTTGCTTAGGTTTAATCCTTTGTAAAATAATAAAGGCTAGTAATGTTGATTCAAACCATATGAATATGGGTGTAAGACCTAACATAAATATTATGGAACTAAACTCAAGTTCTTAAGATATGCTAAAATAGCCTTAGAAAGAACCTTGACCAAATATCTGTTAATGAGACAAAAACTAAAGATATAAAAGAAAAAAGGTAGATGAAACATTTAAGAAAGAAAGAAGAGTGATGCGTTAAGTTTAGAAAGCCACAAATATACTATTTGATAAGTTCCTAAAGTCCTTAAAAGAACCAAGATAGAATTTCCTCATAATTGGAGAGAAAATAAAGATAATGTTATTAGTTGAATGAGATTCATTGTTACCTATTATGTGCCTTATGCACTAACTAATCTCTCAATGAACTTTTAGGCATACAAAGTTTATTTTCTTTAAATAAAAACCAATATTGCCTAAAGAACTTTTTGAATGCTACCTTTTCACATACGTGGAATACACTAGAAAAATTGGCATCACCATCATATAATTCTTTAATGTATCAAACCCAAGTAATTTTTCATCTAAAGTAGAAGGAAGTGCATACCTTCTATATAATTCATCAACCACTATATTATCTTTATATTTCTTATACTTAATTATATATGGAAAAGTTTATATGAATTTAACCTATTTGGCATGTCTTTTATTCAACTTACCTTACCACTACAAATAGTTCAAGAATTCATGGTCAGCATGGATGGAAAACTCTTTGGACGAAAGGTAGCATTACCAAGTCTCTAATGCTTTAACTAATGCATATAACTCTTTATCATAGGTTGGGTAATTTAGAGCAACTTTATTAAGTTTCTCACTAAAATATGTAATGAAATTCTCTTGCATCAATATAGCTTGAGTACCAAAACTATTCTTTAATCAAATTAAAAGCCTTTTCTTACTCTTTTCCTATTGGAATCCAAAAATTTTCTTCATAATTTTAGTTAATGATATGACTATGGAACTAAAATGTTTTACAAACCTTCAATAGAAGTTAGCCAAACCATGAAAGGCACTTACCTTTTAAGTATTTTTAAATGTAGGCCAAGCCTTTACATTCTCTTCATCAACTTGTATTCCATTAGCATTCACAATAAAACTATGAAACAAAAGTTGATTTGTTCAAAAAGAACATTTCTTAATATTAGCAAACAATAGTTCTTTCCTCAAAACATCCAAATATATTTTAATTACTCTACACAATCTTCTAAACTTCTATTATAAGTTAAAATGTCATCATAATATACAACTAAAAACATATGTATAAATGCACAAAAATTATGGTTCATTAGTCTCATGAAAGTACTAAGGACATTAGTTAATCTAAAAGGCATAACTAATGATTCATATAAACCATATTTTATTTTAAAAGTAGTTTTTCACTCATCTCCCTCTTTCATTCTAATTTGATGAGAACCACTTTTGAGATCAATCTTAATGAACATATGTGCACCATGCAAGTCATCTAACATAGTAATAAGATGTTTATATTTTATAATGATTTTGTTGATGGCACATTAATCTATACAAATCCTCTAAGGTCCATACTTCTTAGGTACTAGGCAAATAGGCATAACGCATCACATATAATTTCTCTAAGGTTCCTCCACTTGTCTTTGGAGCTCTTTTATCTATTTGAGATTACTCTTATAAGTAGGTCTATTAGGAAATGTTACACTAGGGATCAAGTTTGTTTGATGTTCTATTCCCTAAGAGGTGGTCACTAATTAAGAACTTCATTAGGGAATACATCTTTATAAACTTGCAAAAACAAACAGCAACACTAGGTAAAGGGGGGTGAAGCTTATTCGTGTAAAGATAAGCCTCCTTATACATGAGCAAAATCATAGGTTGATTAGAAAATAATGCTCTCTTCATCTCATTTTCTTTTCTATATAAGCTCTTTCATTTTCTCTTTTCTATCTTTTTTCATTTTAATCTCCTTTTCTTTCTTTTTAGTTTTAGTCTCTCTTATTTTTTTATTTTTAAATTTTGACCTATTTTTTTTTCTCTTTTTCTCTCTTTCATATTTCAATCTCAATCGAACTGCATACACTTGTTTTGAGGTTGATGGTGCCAAAGTGATCTGTCTTACTTCTTTATCAAAAAAGTATTTATTGGTGTGTCCATCATATTGAGCTTTTACATCAAATTGCCATAAATATCCTAAAAGAATATGATTGGCTTGTATGGGCACAACATCACAAAATACCTCATCCTGACACCTCCTAACTTAAAAGAACACCAAGACTTGTTTATTCACATTTACTTCCTAACAATCATTAAGCCATTAAAGTTTGTATGGCCTAGGAAGCTTCTTAATTGGCCAACTCAACCTATTAGCCATAAGAGTACTAGAACATTTGTACAACTACAACTATCTATGATCAAGCTATATACCATATCATTAAAATATCATTTTGTATGGAAATGATTCTCTCCTTGCTATTCATTTTCTTCCTTGACTAAAACATTCAAAGCTCATCTCACCATCATAATTGCAGTATCAATTACATATTTCATATCACTAGCATCCTCCAATGGTGGCATAAATTATCATTACTAGCCTTACTCTCAATCTTTATATCACCATCATCTTTTATAAACACGACATGCTTGTTTGGACATTAAAAAGCTATATAGCCCTTTTCCCAAACATTTAAACATTTAATATCAGGATTTTTAGTTTAGGAATTACCTTCTTCTTAACTATGATTACCTCTCATGCCTTGTTTTTTTAGTGGTTTAGTTTTAGGCTTAGGATTTGGCTTTTCCTTCTTCCTTCCCACATTTAGTTTTCATGTTGAAAAAGACCTATATTATTACCCAAACCTTGTAGAGCCCTTTCTTATGAGTTGCCCTTCAACATTTACGGCTATGTGAAAAATGCCTTAAAGCTCAATATAGTGTCACCAATCCATCATATTTGCAATGTCTCCATTAAGATCTTGTAAGAATCTAGCCATAGTTGCTTCACAATCCTCCATCATATTGGCTTTAATCATAACAATCTTTATTTCTTTATGGTTGTCTTTCACATTTCTATTACCTTAAGTAAGTCATTAGATATGTATGTGATCAAGGGATAAACTTAGGCTCTCTTAATATCTTTCTTTTAAAAGTATCCTTTCTACCTACCTTTAACAAATGTACAATGTGCTAAAGACTGCAAACAAATAATGATCAAGTAATATAATGCATAAGTGTGAGAGAATATCGTCACATAGAGACAAGGGCTATAAGTATTAAAATATAATGATTCTATTAACGAATACTTGAGATATTATCAAAATTATTGATGCAATAAAAAATAAAGTAAATGATCAAATCTATGGCAAAAAAAGAGAAAAGCAACTAAGAAAGAAAACCTTATGATAGATTACTTAGGACACTTAATCTCACCAGTGGAAAATTAAAATATCATTAATCATTTAATGCTATGTTGGATTAGGCATTAAAATTATCATTTATCTTTATAGTGAAAAAGTATTCTTTCTAAACTAGTTATTTGACTGTGTAAGTGTATTTCATAGAATCATCTCTTAATGTTAACTAGTAATAAATCACTCATTTAGATCTAACAATCCTTTAAATGACAAGAATAGGTTAAGTGGGTATCTCTACTTGTCAATTAACCTAAGGGGAATGATTCTAGGTATATCTTAATTTACAATCTCATGATTTATAAATACAACATAAATCATGTAATTAGGGCTAGGTAATCACAAACATTAGGTTCAAGAATCATTCAGTTGCAAAAGAACAAAATCCCAACATAGTCATTAAAATCATAAATCAATCAATCAATATCCATGACTATGTCAAGGTCTTAAATCAAACATCTAGCCTAACATATTAAGAAAATAAGGCAAAACAAAAAATCATGGCATTATTTTTACTAAAGGAAATAAAAATAAATAGATGGAAAGATGAAATCTCCTAATTGGCTTAATGAATCTCCTTTTCTTTTTTTTTTCCTCGATCAAATGATATTTAAAACTCTTGCACTTAATCTTAAGTTATAGCTTATTTCTCTTTGTTTTCTTCCTTTAAAAAGCCTATTTTATGTGTTTAAAAGGTCTCTGTTCATCTATTTTTCTTTTTTATTAACGAAATCTTAAGAGTTTGCTTTATATGCCCTTTTTAAAGAGCTAAAATGCAGGTTCCATCATGTCAGTCATAGGTAAAATAACCTTTATTCCACCAAAGGGTCATAGTCTATGACTTTAGTCATAGGCAAGGCAGAATGCAATTACTATATGCAAGTCCAAATATCTAGCTCGCTCCTTAAAGTTGCCATCATTGGTTATATTGGTCCAATTTCACTCCAAACTTGATAAAATACCTGTAAAGCATCCAAATATGGGAATAACATAAATTAACTCAAAATAGCTTAATTTAAACACAGATTAACACCAAATTAAACTAAAAAATCATCAAATAACTATGAGCAAATTAAGCCTAAAAAATTTCCCCACAATTAAACTATCACTTATCCCTAAGTAATAAAAAATAGATAGCCAAATTTTTTCCATAATTTTTAAAAGAAATATATAACCTCATCTTGCTTGTAATGATAACCACTTAAGTACTATGATACATACACCAAACAAGAACTTAAATAAATAAACCTAGGTTAGCTTACTACCTTAAAATGCAAACTCACTTATTCAAGGAAAATTAGAGACAATAAGGATATACTTTATACATACATCACAATAATCCTTTTAATAAGACTATCAATTGGCATAATCATAATGTAAAACATTTTGGATCACTAGTGCCTTTATTACTTAAAAATGAAAAGAATAGCTTTAAGCATATGAGATCACTAGGTTCACTTTTCTTTTCTTTTTAAGCACATTAGTTTTCAATTTTTCTCTTTTTATTCTTTTTTTTTCTTTTTTAAAGAGTTTGTATGCCGTTTTAGACAAATACAAACATAGTGATGAATGCTAGTTACTCTACATATAACTTTATTTGAAATGTTTTGCATACTCATGCTTTAGTTTATCAATTTATGTAAAAATCGATATCTATCATGAAGATCCTCGATCATTAAATTTCTTAAAAAGTGGAGTAATTATTTCTCTTTCTTTTGATTTTATTTTGATAATTCCTAAATCATATCTCTTAACCTATTTCAATAGCAACTCAACTTTCATTTAAGCTTATGCAATTATATATATTCATAGCTAGTCAAATTATTTATTTAAACATACATGCAAAATACAAACTCATTGAATTAAAACTCTTTTAAGTTTGTGAGTTACACTCCTCAATTTAGCAACCAATTCAAGATTCATTTATCTTACATTTATCCTAAAAATGCATCTCTTTCATAGTAACTCATAGCATTACCAAAAAAAGCTTAATTAAGCTACATATCTTTGAAAAAATCATAAACAAATTTTTAGTCCATTTTGTGTTGTACATATGTGCAAGCATGAGTTCATAATCCTCCCCCTCACTTTTAAATATGAAATTGTCGATAATAACATGCATTCTAAAACACAAAAGATAAAAGAGATTATATAAAAATAATTATTCTCCTCACATCGTGGTGGAAGATTGATTGCATCTAAATTTTCTTCATGGTTTCAACCTACTTTACCTTAAACATTAGAGAAAAATAGGAAAAATTAAGTAGCCAATTCAAGATAAAAGAAAAAAAACATAAACTAAGAAAAAGAAATAAGAAAATGCAAAAGAGAATCCCATTGAACTTGAATGGTATCGCATTAGATTGTTCCTTAGTTTCATGCAAAACATAAACATATAGCATTGGTGTACATGCACTTACATATAAGCAATAACTTAAACATCAAACAAAACCTTAAAACATGCCAACAAGTTGAATACATCATAAAGGAACATAACATCAACATCAAATATAACTAAATAAACATCTCCCAAACATAGTACATCAAGGTGAATCCGACGAAGAAGGTAAACTAAAGTTGCCTTTTGCTAGATATTGCTCAATTTGTAATGTTGGTGCCTTTGCATCCTATCGATCCTCATTTGTCTAGCATCAATGGTGTCTAACCTTTAAAGAACTTGACTCTACGGGCCTTCTTATTGTGCACTAGATTGCTCCTCACATGGGAGAGTGTTAAGAGGTGGTGTAATTGGGATATCTTATTCTTCACTTTCTTCTTCATTTACATCACCTCTAATCTTTCTTAGTCTAATGAGCCTTAATGCTCCACCCTTGAATGTCATAACCTCTATCCTCTCTAGTGTATAAAGAGAGAAAGTCCCCATGTAAGGCAAAAGTTTTTCATCCATTTGGTTAGGGTCAAGTCCACATAAAAGCATAACCAAAATCGTAACTATATGCATTAAAATCGACCACTTGTCTGGAATGTTTAGTTAAACCTAGTAAATGTTGGAAAAGATTATGAGTAGTGGAGACTTTCATCTTGTTTTATGCATACCATATGAGAAAAGGCTTTTGCTTAGACACTTTGGTTAATTCTTGCTTTCCAAATATAGTAAAAGACATGCACTTATGAAAAATCATAAAACACCTATCCCTTATAACCTTAATTAAAGCTTTCAGAATGTTAAACTAAAATGCACCTACACTAAAAGTTTCAGGTTAATCACTCCTGCCTCCTCAATTAAAACCAAAGGCATCTTTCATGCTATTTTCAATTGATGGTGTATTCCTTCCCAAAAAGTCTAAATATAAGATCATTTTCATCCTTAAAATGAAGTTTAGGAAAAAACTAAAGGTTAAAGCCTTTTTATAGGATGAAAATGGTGTGAATATAAACTTTACCTAAGTCATCCTACCTAACAAATGTTTCATTTTATGAATGATATATAGGTGCAACAAAGTTGGTTCATCTAGAAACTTACATGCAACATGCACTCTAGAGTTAAGAGAAAAAAATTTCTCACCCTCTTCATCATTAAGAATAAGGAAGGAAGCATTATACTTTAATTATAAGTGTCTTGGACCACTTTGGTGCTGCTTCCCTTTTTGTTTTGATGATGAAGCTCTTAAAGACATCTTGAGATGATGAAAGTCATGTGAGTATGGTGGCGGTGGTTGTGAAAGGGAAAAAAAGTAAAGAAATAGCTAATAGAATAGCTAAAATAAGCGAAAAAGACTTGATGCTCAAAAGACTTCTAAGTGATCTCAATCTTTAAATAAGTGTTAAAGTGAATCTGTGAATGAAATATGGATGAAATTCAAATCGATTCAAAATCCCTCAAAAAAAAAATCCCCTTAAGGTCATAAATTAAGAGTATTGCAGCCAAGGACACGTGTTATAGGCGTGACAATTTTGGCATGGCTTTGAATCATCCTCGAGTCATGGGCTGCGATTCAACCACTCGATCAATGTGTTGGGCTAATCATGGGTGCAATAACCCCTAACTTTGATAGTTCACCTTTTTTTTATGAATTTTGAAAAATTACATTAAACGTATTCTAAACACATGAAAAATGATGAAATCCATCAAATTATGACTTCCACAATACAAGTTCCATCTCAAATCAATTGCAAAACATCAAACTAACTTCGATAAACATTTAACAACCAATAAAAACTCAAAATTAACATGATCAAACTTTAAATTAAGCATAACCAACTTTAAATTCAAACCAAAAACATTAAAATTAAAAAGCAAGTTCAAAGTTTTAGGACTTATAAACTAACATTCATATGATTATAACTTCAATTTATGAACATCAATCTCTTCTTCAATCCTTCCTATCACTTTACCTTCCCTTTTTGGCTTTGGATGGTCTCCTCCTATGTCTCTTTGAAGTAAATGCCTCAAACTCTTTCTTTACTCCTTGCTCATCAACACTTGAAGAGTCTTCAATCTCAATGTTGATTTCCTTAGCTTTATTCTTCTTCTCCATCTCCATAATCTCTTTAAGTGAGTACATATATTCATTTTTACCTAAGAAAGCCCTATGATATTTATAGAATGTTATGGCTTCCTTAGGAGTGGGAGTTCTCTAGGGTGGAGGTAGAACTTTAGGCTTAGAAATTTTGAAAATTGGTGATGGTAGAGATTGGGATGGCTCCTCCTTAATCTTAAGTTATGAAAGGTCTATTTATTTTGCTTTAATGTTTGTTATAAATGAGAATTATAACATAAGCATAACTTCCTCTCTATTTATAAGTAATGGTGTCCTTGCTAATTATAATGGAATATATGTGAGCACTAAAATAATTTTGCAATTTTTGAGGTTACGCATGAACTAGTGGAATCTTACTTGCGCCTTCATCCTTTTATCGATAAATGAGGGATTAAGAAGACAATGACATACATTGGTAATAATGGTAAAACATTGCATGCATTTAGACCAATGGGGGATCCTTTAGGCTTCAAGGGAGTTATAAGCCCTTTTCCAATTTGATGGTCAATGGGTGACTAAAGCGAGATGATACATTTATATGATCCATAAAGAAATGTGAAGTCATCACTCAACTTTGGTCTGGATAAGAATATAGGGAAAGACAAATTATGAGCCAATTTATGTAAATTAGAAGGCCTAATTAATCTTGACCCTATCTGTGATTGAATTTGAAGATTGGATATGATTTGAGGAAGAGGTTAAACACCCCCAAATTGCATAGATATGTTAAAACTTTTAGGTTCCAAATCCTTTTTTTGATGATCACAAATAAGTCTAAGGACTAACCTTTGCCCAAGTTATTTGTGTTAAATCTTACAGGTACATCAATTCGTTAAAATGTGATTATTAGAGAAGAGTTTACTACTAGCACACTTGAGTTGAAGGATTTAAAGTTGAAAAACTCTAAGTACTAAAGAGTGGAAGTCATAACAAACTCAACTGAATTGTCCAACGAGAGTTACTTGCTTTCAACATACATTGGAAAAGTGTTATAGTTTGATTCATGCTCTCTGAACCTTGTAATGGGTGTTGTGCTTTCATAACTAGGATTGGGAAAATCTTCTATTTTTTGTTGCACCTTTTGGACCTCCCAACCAGCTACACTTAATAAAACATTAATTGTGGGGATATGTCCAACATGTGTGTTAAGATCTTCAATAGGCATTGAATCACATTTGGAAATTCTAAGAAATAGAGCATGAAATTCACGCTCTCTAGAAATCAACAATAAAAGTTGATCATACTCTAATGAGAATTGAGTTTAAAATCGACGACCATAGCTTATGTCTAACAACCATTAGAGAAAAAGTGGAAAGAGCAAATTGAAAAAGGGAGAAAGGAAATGCCTTGAGCTACCAAGCTTCAACAACTAGTTTGAATAAGCGTATCAATAGGACAAATGATCGTTAAAGTTAAATGTTACTGTGAATAACCAATTTTATGTGAAATCAATATGGGTGCTTCTTTTAACAAATGGCATGGAATCTCCACAATAAGTGTTGATTGTAAATAACTAATGTGAGTGATAGCTTCTTTTCCTAACGACTAGTTTCTTACTTAAACATATAAAAGGAACTACTATGAATAAAAAAGTCAAAAAATTATGTTATTAAGTTTGAAATCTATTATGAAAGTAGTTATAAATCAAAAAAGGCTATTATATTGTGGTTAAGAATTAATCTAGCATTCAAGAGAGACTCACTAATCAAACTTGAGAAAGAACTACAAAGTGTAATCTTTAAAACAAAATTTGAAGGACAAGTTTCTCAAGAACCCACTTTACACTTTCACTCACATTTGACATTCCTTGCAAATGTGTTTTGATCATCCATTCTTGCTTAAGTAAGAGAGATCTCTTTCTATTAAAA
The DNA here is from genome assembly GCA_949677035.1 of Omphalea diandra. Taxonomy (NCBI): domain Eukaryota; kingdom Viridiplantae; phylum Streptophyta; class Magnoliopsida; order Malpighiales; family Euphorbiaceae; genus Omphalea; species Omphalea diandra. The sequence continues at coordinate 50,617 of CATIWR010550003.1, read as the reverse complement.
GTGTTATAATCTTGTGTTGTGTAACTCAGTGTTGAGATTAGTATCTCTTTTGAAAGGTTTAAGGTAGTACTTGTAAACTACTTTAGGTTAAGGTCTAAGTAACACTTGTAAACCATCTATGTGGTTGATTGTGCCTAAAGTCTATCATTTGTAAAGGCTTGGCAGTGCTTGAAAACTTTCCTTTGTAAAGGTTGTTGATATAACCTTAAGCTATCCAAATAGTGAAGTCTCTAATAGGAATACTAGAGTATAAGATGCATGCAAGTTGTATTGAGCCTTTATAATTCTTATGTGTTGATTCTTCATTCATTTTTTGCATTGAGTTTTAATTTTCAAAACTTATTTATGCCCTATTCAACCCTCCTTCAAGGGCACTAAGGGATAATAATTAGTATCATATCATGTCTTTTAATCATAACTTAAGTGCATATAACAAAGATCATAGCAAGTCATAAAATATAACAATCCATTCATGAGCCTCCATTCTTCATGAGAGATGATTATGGATATTGGAAAAATCATACGGAGATCTTCCTTGATTGTGAAACCATTGACTTATGGGACATTGTTGAGGAAGGAAGAGAAGTTCCTATAAAACTAGTTGGGGATGTTCTCGTACAAAAATCCAAGTATGAGTAGACTACAGAAGAAAGGAAGGCAAACTTAAAAAATAAAAAAATGCATGTTCTATTCTATGTAGCATAATTCTCAATATGCTAAACTACAAATGTGTACATCAGCTAAAGAAAGATGTGACACATTACAGACTCAACATGAAGGAACTAATGAAGCAAAAAAGAAAAGATACAAATGCACACATATAACAAAGAAACATTTGTATAACTTCTTGGTGAGAGTATTATTAAGATGTACAATAGGTTTATAGATATTATGGGTACCCTCAAGACCTTGGGAAAGTCATATACAAATGAGGACATGGTAAAAAAAATTGAGAATACTATTAACCATCAATTGGCTGATATTTTTACTAAACCTCTTAGTGACAAAAGAATGCAATTCATCAAAAGGGAACTTGATATGATATAAGGCAATACCTTATGATAGCTTTAATTAGGTTCATCTCATTTTTAATGTCTTATGAACATTATTGCATATGTTGCAACTTAATCACTATTAAAGCCTTTAGATTCAATGAATAAAAATTTTAACTATGAATGATTATGATTAACAAGTACTTATGATTAACATGTACATATTTTAGTTGAATTTATAATCATTTCATTGAATCGGATTGATAATATTCATCAACTAAATATTAAAGTTTTTTTAAATGTTTGTTTCATTAAAAATTGATTTTAATTGAGTTATTAACTGAGGAACATATTCAATACCCATTTTGATGTTTCCCATAGCCATTAAATTACATTTGAAGTCTTTATTTTGAATTTATTGGTCTTCATGATGATTGTGAACCACCAATGATTGTTGGCGCCATTTCTAATAGTCATTGTGAATACACCACCATTGTTAGATGAGCACTTTGGAAAACTTAGTTATCAGTCATGTCCAATGACCATTGTCATCATTGACACGACTGTTGACCACCTCTAATGGTCATATTTTTCTTTTAAAAAAAAGACTCATTGAAATGGTATTTAAACCTTAGTTATAGTTTTTTTTTTTTTGGGTATCTCCTCATGCTTTACATCTTCTCTTTCAAATCTCTTATGCATAATCTTTTGCACAATCACTTTTATCTTGACACCTAAAATTGATTTGCTCTAAAAGATTCAAACAAGCTATAAGGAAGAACCCTTAACCATCCTCATCTAGATCTAGCTTTGAAATAGAGGAAAACTTAGCTTCTCTTTTAACTCAAAGAAAAAGAAGAGCTCCCAAGCCATCAATAACTCAACTACAATCAAAGAAAATGAAAGCATCCTCTAAATTGAAAATAAAAGACAATGCAACATAACAAGCTGAAGCAAAGCCTATCTCAAAATTAGTTTCAAAAAATGTAACTGATACCCTAATCCATTTGTTGTCTCTCAAAACTAATAAAGAAAATGATATGGCATAGAAATTGGTAAAATGACAACTATGCAATGGGAAATTCTTAGAATGGAATGATTATGGAGATATCACTTAGTAGAACAAGTGGAAAGAGCTTATGACAGGAATTGGTTGGCAAATCTTTTGCCATGTTAAAAGGCTTACATATTTAGAGTTAACAGTTGAATTTCCAACAACTTTAGAAGTTCTTGGAAATGATTATGATGTGTATACTAATCCAGGCACTACTAAATCTAGATTCTTGGGGAAAAGTACAAGGTTTGCCCAAACAGCCTCACAAGGTGCTTTGATGCAACAAACACTAGATTGAATGAACCTCCACCATCCTTTAAGATCAACATGAATGTGTTTTAGAAGTACATAATAAATGGGACTACCAACTACAATAATAACAACAATAAAGCCTCCAAGATAAAGAGTTATGCTTAAAGCACTACTCACCATTTCATTGCATGGAATATATAAATGTTAAGGGTTAATCAATTGGAAATTACACCTTGATGGATCTCTTTTATTTATGGTGCATAAAGAATAAACAGAGGGTGAAAAAACCATAACTATTGCTTCAAAGATTGGATAGCAAAGTAGATAAGTCAAATGCTTTTGTGATGGCCCATTACATCACAAAGCTAGCCAAGTTTTTAAAGGCTATCCTTTCCACTACAGAAAAGCTTGATAATCTTAATGTAATGTTGGAGAAGCTGTCATTAAATGAGCCAATAGGTGAAAAGATGTTGTTGAGCATAGGCATTTTCAGAAGAATTGATAGTGGAATAATAAAGTTGGTGACTGATGAAAGAGCTACTCCTTAAGATGAAGCAGAAAAAAAAAACCTAAAGGAAGTTGTTAGGGTAGGAGTTGAAGCTATAAGTATAATGGAATTAGTAAGCCTACTCCATCATTTTCCATTTTTGAAAAAAAGTCCTTAAATAACTCGAACAACTTACAACTATTATTAGAAGAGTTGAAGCATCCTCCATTACCCTCCATTAAAATGTGTACAATATCAAATATCAGTTGAAGGATGTAACTTAGACTTTTGACTAGATTGTTAAAGGGTTACATCTACAACCAGGAAGCCCACTTGATCAAGATCAGTCCATTGTGCCAATTGAAAAACACCAAAAGATACCTTACCCAAGGAGTCAACACGATTAGTAGACCCCAAGGACCCAACAGTAGAACCCAAAGAGCCAAGCCTCCTCTCATGATCCATTTACATGTTTTTAAAGTTTTTTTTACTAATTATAGTTTATGATGGACAACATGTCTTAATTCTCTTGCGAAATCAATAGTATGTTTTTCTTCTTCTTTTTGCAAACTTATGTTTATGTTTCCTTTTATTGTTTTTTCTTTTTGACAATGCTAAGGGGGGAGAGGATATATATATATATATATATATATGATAGGAGAAAAAGACAAGATATATATGTTCAGGGGGAGAGTTCAATTTAAAAAGGAACATATTTATTTAATGAGAAACCTTGATAGATTAAGAGAGAGCTAATGATATCAAAACTTCCTTTCATATTTTAAGACTTAACCTGTACTTATACTATTATTCTTATTGCCTCCAACAAATTGTTTCTCATCTTAAGATTAACCTTTGCTTAAGTTATTTGTGTCAAATGTTGTAGGTACACCAATTTGTTAAACTATGATGATTGGATAAGAGTCTACTACTAGCACACTTGAATTGAAAGATTTAAAGTTAAAAAAACTCTAAGTGTTGAAGAGTGGAAGTCATAGCAAACTTTGTTGAATATTATAATTGGAGTTACTTCCTTTCAATAGGCATTGGAAAAGTGCTCTAATTTGAACCATGTTCTCTAAACCTTGCAATAGGCATTACGCTTTCACACTTGGCATTGGTAAAATGATTCAGTTTATGTTGCACCTTCTAGACCTCATAATGGGTTACACTCAATAAAATAATAAGCATGGGGATGTTTCTAATGGGCGTGTTGAGGTCTCCAATAGGTGTTGAATCACTTTTGGAAATTCTGAAAAACAAAGCATGAAGGTCACAATCTCTGAAAATGCACAATAGGCGTTCATCATACTCTAACAAGCGTTGAGTTCAAAATTAATGACCATAGCATATGTCCGATAATCGTTGGAGAAAAAGTGGAAAGAGCAAATTAAAAAGGGGAAAGAAAAGCCTTGAGCCATCGAGCTTCAATAACTTATTTTAATGAGCATGTCGATAAGACCAACGACCGTTGAAGTTAAATGTTGATTGCTAACGACATATTTTGCATGAAATCAATAAGGGTGATTTCTCTAGCAATGGTTGTGGAATGTCCTCAATGAGCATCAACTACATATAACTATTATAAAGTGACCGCTTATTTTTCTAACAACTAATTTCTTACTTCAGCATATAAAAGGAATCACTTTTAATAAAAAAAAAAGTCAGAGAACTATGCTATTGAGTGAGGAATCTATTATGAAAGCAATTGTAAATCAAAAAGGCTATTACATTTATGATTAAAAAGTGTTCTAGCATTCAAGTGAGACTCAATGATCAACCATGAGAAAGAACTACAAAGAGTTATCTTCAGAACAAAGTTTGAAGGATAGGTTTTTCAAGAACCTACTTTACACTCTTAATCATATCAAACATGCCTTACGAATGTGCTTTGATCATTCATTCATGCATGTGTAAGAGCTTATGTAAGAGAGATCTCCTTCTATTAGAAATGTTGTAATCTTATGTTATATAACTCAGTGTTAAGAAACGTTTTATTAGTATCTTTTATAAAAGGTTTAAGATAGTACTTGTAAACTACTTTGGGTTAAGGTCTAAGTAGTACTTGTAAACTACCTATGTGAGATTAATAGTGCTTGAAGTCTATCATCTATAAAGGCTTAGTAATGCAAACAAATTTACCTTTAGAAATGTTATTGATAGCACCTTAAGCTATATGAACAGTGAAGTTCTAGTGGGAATACTGAAGGAGAAGATGTAAGCAAATTATGTCGAAGCTTTATAAATCTTATGTGTTGATTCTTCAATCATTTTTGCATTGAGTTTCAATTTTTCAAACTTGTATGTGCCTTATTCAACCCCCTTTATAGGGTACTAAGGGACAATAATTGGTATCAAAGCCTATCTCTTGATAATAGCTTAAGTGCATGGAGCAAAGATTAAGGCGAGTCATGAAGAATCATAATCCATTAACAAGCCTCCATTCTTTAAGGGAGATGATTATTGATATTGGAAGAATCATATAGAGATCTTCCTTGATAGTGAAACCAATGTGTTAGCCCTTGAGCACCAAATTATTTGGAAGGAATAATGAATTTGGAGATTGAAGGAGAAAAGGAGAATAAATGAACACACAATGTTTTATAGTGGTTCAAGTGTTAATGAACCCTATGTCCACTCCCTAATTCTTCACAATTGGGTATTCCATTATCACTAAATGTTGTTTTCAAACTCATGCCAAACCTATAGACTTTGTGTTTTATAGCTCACACTTAACCTTACAACTTGTGTTTTTAGGCTCACACAAGGAAACCTCTCAAGTGGTTTCTCAAAGACTCACATTTAACCTAAATAAGAGTTTTACAACTAGGCTAATTTTCAAACCTAATTACAATGGTGTTTAATGCCTACAGCCATCAATATCAACTCACATATAAAGAATTTAAGGTTAGGAAACAAAATTGCAAGAGTTTGGCCTTATTCAATGTTTTTCTTTTGCATTCATGTCTGTTTGGTGGAGTTTTTATAGGTAATAACCACAAAAGAGATGTTACAAAAAAAAATGTCTAAATCTCTATGGTAAGTTAGGTAGATTTTGCATTAAATGCCTCTCATATTGATTTCACGGTCGTGATTGGCATGTCATGGTCGCAAATTTCCATTTTATGCTAAGAAAGCTGAAATAATTATGGAGAACCTCATTTGCATCAAACGGCTAGTCCACGTGGCATGTTATTATTGGTATTTTAAGAAAAATAATCATTATGTTCATCCAACCAACCAAAAGTCATGATCGTGATTAAAGTTCTTATTGGACGCGACAGTGACCGCAAATCCTTTTGTTTGGTAAGGAGAAAATCCTTAAACAGGTTACGGTCTTGAAAGCTATTTCACCCTCATGAATTTTGATATGTCAATTGTTATCTTGGACACCTCGCAAGCTTTGGTTCTAGACTTAGATTCCTTAAATCAACTACAAAAGTCGTAGTCGCGACTAGCAACGCGAGTATCACCATGAATCTGACTATATGAAAATTATGCCTTTCTTGACAATATCACAGCTACAATTTACCTTGTAAATTTGTCTTGTTCAAGCTCATGCATTATTGTTTCAAGGTCGAGGTTGTGATTTATAGGTTATTGACTGTGAATTAGCATGCCTTTCATAATGTTTGAGATTTAGACTCTCATTCAACTTCTAATACAAACCTATTTTAAAACTGTAAAATCAACACTTAAAAGAAATGTTATAACTTATCAATTTTACATTGTCAAGATAAAAAGTGACCTTTGACCTAGATTTGACTAACCTAATCCAACAATTTCTCCCTTTTTTATTTTGACAACATAGATTAATTTTGCAAAGGTTAATGAATTACATACGTGTGAAGTTGAGATGGTTAAAATTTTTTAACAAGTTGAACTTGTTGAGAAACTAATAAAACTGAAAAGAAATTATTATGTTCAACAAAATTTTGATTAGATTGCTTCCCCTCAACTTATACTTCCCTGTGATTATATGTCATGCAATTTCCTTCACTATTTCTCTTCCCCTTTGTTAAGATTAAAAAGAGAGGAAAAATTGATTAAATTAGCATAGGTGACATGATTTGAATATGGATTTGTATAAAGCGATTAAATTGAAGAGCAATCATAGTTCATGAGAAAACATATGTAACATAAATTGCAAATAAATTTATTGATATAGATAAACAAAAATAGAGAGATATGAGATCACAAACTTAGGCCACAAAACAAACAAAATCAATAAAAGAAAGACATAAAATGATTACAAGCCTATGAAAGAACATTAAAATATTAGAGAGCTATCATCATCTCTAGAGTCTTCAATTTCCTCATCTCCACCTCTACCATGTGTTTCATCCCCTTATTCTACCTCTTAATCTTCTTCTTCTTTCGGAGTATCCTCCCAATCCTCAAAATTAGGGAAGTGTTACGGTGTAGCTTCCATCTTCTCTTAAAGATCCACCAAGTCACTATGGATGTGGGAAAGTAGAAGAAATTGACTCTTGATCATGCTTATTACTATGTCCAATTTCTTATTGATTGAGGAGAAAGAGATAGCCAGTGACTTTGGCTTTGGTTTAGGTTTGGGAGATTGGATTGTTTAAGCACCCTCCTCTATCATAAGCCTTTTCCTTTTTTAGGCTTAAGTAGTCTTATGCCTTTTAGCCCTAATTGATCCCAATGTATAAACATAATTGTTAAGGTTAATAGTCTTGCCATTGATGATGTAGGGTAAATCATGGAAAGTTTGGGAGGGTAGAAATTTCTTAGCGAGGAATTTTCCATTCTCCTCATAAGAGCCCCCATATAGCAATAAATGGTTATGACATAAGAGGGTAAGAGGAATTGGCTTTTAGGCTTCGTACTCATGTGAGTCAATTGATCCACAAAATATCGGCCAGTATGGAGGGGTTTGTATTTGGTTAAACAAAACAAAAATGCCAAGTCCTTTTGGGAGACCTTTTCATTCCCATCACCTCTAGCATTAATAGAAAAGGTGATAATACAGTGAAGAAGCCAATTTAGAAATGTGTGAATATATTTGGCCAAAGATGTTTTGGGGTCATGTTTGGTTTCGATGGAAATCTCGGACTAAAGTTTAGAGTAAATGATGTCAAGTGTAGAGATGATGAAAGTAATATCATCTTATATTTTAAGATTAAAAAGGTTAGAGATTTGTTGAAAAGTGATAAAATAAGGGTCCTCAAATGCCTGAAAAACTAGCCTGTACTGACCTGCATTTGATTATGCTTTTCAGCTTAAGATGATCGTGCAAATAAACTCTTTAACAATTTTTTTGTATCTGGGTTCATCTCGAAGGATGAACTCATTTAAGCCTAAGTGAGACAGAAAGGCATGATTTCATAAATGATTCCAAGGGATTCAAGGAGAAAAGAAAAGGGAATTTTATTAGAGTTGGCTTTATTTCGGTCTTTCTCCTCTTTAGTTGTTGCTTTCATCAAGTAAAGGGCAGGAAGGCTAGAAGGTTTGGCTATGCTCTTGCCTTTTTCTGCTCTAGAAAGTTTTTTGGGTGCCATGATAGATGTTTGAGAGAAGAAATTGGAGAGAGATTAAGAGAATAGGTAGAAGTGAAATGAAGCGGTGTTGGAATGGTTTAAAGAGGTAAAAATTTTGATAAAAATGGTAATAAATGGTAAAATTTGCAATAAATGAGGGGGTGCCATCAACTTTCAGGCAAATCAATTAATGTTTGGCAATTACTCTAATTCACTATCGTAAATCTCAAGTTGCAACAACTAATTATAAAATTTATGAGTACGATTAAGAGATTCCTTTAAAATTGAAGGAATCAATGGTAAAAACTTTTGAATTTTGAAAAATTCATGGTGGCAATCTAAAATCATGAAAACGAATTAGAGGTATGATAGAAAGTCGATGAGTGCTTGTAACTTATGATCACGATTTTATCATTATGATCATGAATTACAAAGCAAAATAAAAGAAAGGAAGAAAAAAATGGCCTTTCTAGATATGATCCACTTAATGTAGTGATGATTAATTCATGCAAATTGGTATATAGAAGCACATTTGCATAAAAAATTAAATCCTCCAAAGTAATTAAAATACATATATATCAAACACATCATTCAATCATTCAAATCAACAAACTCAATAAAGAATATGCAATGAGATCTAATTTTCATCCTAGGGAGCTTTCATCAAGCATTCCTAACTCCCTCTTAATGAAGTTCATCCCTTCTTCATTAAAGGGTTTAGTGAAAATATTTGAAAGTTGATGATTGGTGTCAATAAACTTTAACACCACATCACCATTTTGGACATGATCTCTAAAAATGTGATGCCTAATATCAATGTGTTTGCTCCTAGAGTGTTGGATGAGATTATTTGAAAGATTCATTACACTTGTGTTGTCACATTTGATGGGAATATGATTAATAACTTTGCCATAATCCTTTAGTTGTTGTTTCATCTAAAGAACCTAGGTGCAATAATAACCTACCGCAACATATTATGCTTCAGCCGTAGATATAGCAACTGAAACTTGTTTCTTACTAAACAAAAAACTAAGTATTCTCTTATAAATTGGCAGGTTCCAAAAGTGCTTTCTCTATCTAACAAGCTATTGACATAATCTATATCTGAATACCCTAAAAGACCAAAGGATGAATTCCTAGGATTTCATAAACCTAAGTGTAATGAGCCATGTAAATATTTAAGAATCCTTTTAACAACATTAAGATGTGATTCCTTTAGGCATGATTAAAACCTAACACACATGCATACACTAAACATGGTGTCGAGTTTAGAGACAGTGAGATAGAGAAAAGAACCAATCATACCTTTATACCTCTTTTCATCAACTAACTTACCCAATTAATCTTTGTCTAGTTTGATGGCAGCACTCTTTGCCACTTTGCATCCATCCATGCCAAATTTTATGAGTAGATCCCTTATGTACTTGGCTTGGTTTATGAAGATGCCCTCTTTGGTTTGCTTGATTTATAGGCCACGAAAGAATTTGAGCTCTCCCATCATGCTCATCTCAAATTTATTAGTCATACATTTGGCAAAATCCTTACAAAGAGATTCATTAGTAGCACTAAATATAATATCATCAATATATATTTATACAATGAGTGTGTCTTGATTGTGGTTTTTGACAAATAAAGTAATATCAACCTTACCTTTCTTAAAATAATTTTATAAAGAAATGAGCTAGACCTTTCGTACTAAGCTCTTGGAGCTTGTTTCAAAGCATATAGTTAATTTATAAACATGATTTGGAAAAATGTGAGATTCAAAACTCGAAGGTTGTTCAACATAAACTTCCTCCTTAATGAGACCATCTAAAAATGTGCTTTTAACATCCATTTGAAAAATTTTAAAGTTCATTTAACATGCATAAGATAAGAGAATCCTAATAGCCTCTAATTTTGCTACGGGGGCATAGGTTTCATTATAATCAATGCCTTCCTCTTGGTTGAACCCCCTTACAACCAATCTAGCCTTATTTCTAGTAATGAAACCTTTCTAATCTATCTTATTCCTAAACACCCACTTGCATCTTAGGGTGTTCCTTAAGCATAGGAACATGTTCTCATACTTTTTTCTTTCGAATTGGTTGAGTTCCTCTTGTATGGCAATCACTTAACTTTCATCATCAAGAGCCTCATCAATTGATTTTGGCTCAAATTGAGAAACAAATGGAAGATTTTTGTCTAAACCATAAATCTGAGATCTAGTACTTACGCCTTTGGATGTATCACCAATAATTGTATCCTTTGGGTGATGTTTGGAGAATCTCCAATCCTTGGAAAGATCTTGAGCTGAAATTTCTGCTTGTAGTGGTTGGGATTCCTTTTTTTCTTTCAATGACTTTTTTTTCACCAAGGTCTATAACCATTTCCCTTGAATTTGACTCTAACTCCATTTTCCCAAATTCACCTACAAGACTATCAATAGGAGAACCTTTCCTAAGAGCAAGTTTACTAGATTTATCAAACATAATGTTCATTAACTCCTCAACAACCATCGTACTTTTATTGAATATCTATATAGGCTTTGCTAGAGGTGGAATAGCCTAGAAAAAAACCTTTATTTGTCTTAGGTATGACAATTGAGGCTTTCTACCATTCAAAAGCTCATAAGAGGTTTTATTGAGAATGAGCCTTTTGAAAGCATTAGCAATATAACAAGAAGTATTGATGACTTCGGCCCAAAAGTAATTAGGCAAGGTGTATTCATAAAGCATGGTTCTAGCCATCTCTATTAGTGTTTTATTTTTTCTTTCTACCATACCATTTTATTGTGGTGTCCTAAGACCTGAAAAGTTATGAGAAATCTAATTTTCTTAGCAATAAGTTTGAAAAGATTAGTTGTGAAATTCTTTTCCATGGTCACTCCTTATAGAAGAAAAGAAGTAACATTTTTCTTGAACTCCTTTTCAAAACTTTTAAAAGCATCAAAAGTGTCATTCTTTTTGTGCTAGAAAGGATACCCAAGTAAACCTAGAGTAATCATCAACTAGGACAAATGCATAATACTTTCCACCTAAACTAGCACTCTTAGTAGGTCCAACCAGGTCCATATGGACAAGTTAAAGATGTCTAAATGTACTTACAATATATATATTTTTTTTTTGCTTTAAATGAAGATAGATGTTGCTTTCTCATTTGGCATGATCCATATGTCTTGTCCTTTGAGAATTTTAGCTTTGAAAGACATTTTACTGGCTCTCCTCTAGATAGGCTTTGTATGAGCTCTATGCTAACATGACTAAGTCTTTTATGCTAAAGCCAAGCCTCATTACTAAGAGACATAAGACACTTGAAAGATTTGTTAGCCAAATTGTCTAAGTCAATTAAGTAGGTATGTCCCCTCATTTCACCTTTGCAGATTACCCTTTTATCCACTAAAGTGGTAACCCGACACTCTCTAAGGTCAAAAGTGACTTTGTTACCTTTATCACATAATTGACTTACACTAAGCAAATTATGATGTAAAACATATACTAGAACATTATCAACAAGTGAACAACCATTCCTACTAATTATTTTAATCCTAATTACCTTACCTTTGGCATTGTTCCCAAAAGTGATATTGCCACCTTCTTTGGCTGGTCTAGCTATGAATGGCTTTTTGTTGTCTATCAGATGCTTTGAGCATCCATTATCCACATACCAATCATTATCTTCATTGGTGGCTACCATACAATTATACACAACATAAACAAATCACTTTTGTTTAAGTACCCAAACATACTTAGGTTCTAGGGGGTTAGGCCTTGAAGGGTCCTCTAATTTGAGGTGAGCCTTTCTAATATAACAAAATATGTTTATATGACCAAAATTCATGCAATAATGATATTGAAGTTTAGACTTATGAGTTCTTTTCCTATACATAATTTGGAATGAGTAGGGGTCTTTCCTATACATATCTTTGGTATGAGTAGGGGTCTTTCTCATACTATGATGATGTGAGTGTAAGCATATGCATGAATGATTAGGAGTATAAGATAATTTTTTATGTGTTGAGGTGAGCATGTTTCTTAGTATATATGAATACATGATTATCCTTTTTAGGCTTAAACTTTGAGCCTTGATAGGCCTTTCCCTTACCCTTGGGCATTAGTGGCTCAGTGCTTTGAGCACTCTTCCTTTCAACTAACTCAATACTAGATGTTTGACGTACTGATGCTTTAATGAAAGTAGAAAGAAGGAGAGTAGATGATGAGGAGGCTCCATTGAAGCCAAGATCATGTCATACTATGGGAGGCCTTTGAGATATAATTAATATATCTAAAGCTTCTTCCCTTTGTGAAACTTAGAAATGAAATTTATAAGCTCAATTACCTCTACTTTTAAGGTATTCTCAAGGAGTTTAGAGAAAAGGAAGACTTAGTAAGACTTTATATAGATTTTTGAGTTCTTCATTTGAAGTCCTCAATTCACTTATAAACTCATTTAATAAGTTAAACTCATTTTCTAGTTTTGATCATTTGTTTTTGCAAGCTTTCATTTATGAGTTGTATTTGTCACATCTCAAGGTAAGAGCTTCTAAGAGCTCATCATCTATATCATTTAATGCATCATAATTTTCATTAGAATGGGGTGAAAAACTTCACTCAGTAGAAGAGTCATCTTGTGCCATGAAACATAGATTTGCCACTTTTTCATCTTCATCCTCCTCACTAGAGCTATCATCCCAAGTATATTTGAAGATTTTTCTTCTTTTCTTTGTCCCTTTTCTTATTCTTTTTTAGCTTAGGGTAATCATACTTGATGTGACCTTGCTTTCCACACTTATAACATGTTACTTCACTCTTTTTTTCTTTGAGGTTAGGAGAAGCTTTCTTAAAGTTCCTTATATATTTTCTTCTTCTTATCAACTCCTTAGTTTTTCAAGAAAGCATAACTAGCTCTTCCTCTTCTTTTTCACTATCATTATCACTTGAGACAACCTCTACTTGTTTGTCTTTGGATGAGGATTTGAAAGCTAAAGTATTCTTCTTTGTCTTGTCATTCTTATCCCCTTGCCCTCTTATCCTCTTCATCTCCTCATCTTTTTTTTAAGGCTAGCTATTGAATGAGAAGTTTGCCTATGATGACATATGTTGGAACTTTTCCAATTTTTAGATTTGACTCTTATATACTACATACCTTGGCACCAAACTTATCAAGAGGTAAAGATTTAAGTATTTCAGTGCTTACCTTATGATTGATGAGTATTCTTTTGAATTTCTTCATGTTTATAATGATGGAGAAAAGTTTATTCATCATATCAAGGATGCTTTCATTGTCTTTCATCATGAATAGCTCTCATTCTATCACATACATGTCTAATCTGCTGGATTTCACCAAGGTTATGCCTTTATGGTAATTCTCTAAATCTTTCCAAATTCCATGAGCTATGAGGCAAAGTTGAATTCTCCCTATTTCTTTCGTTGACAAAGAACTAAAAAGGATTGCCAATACCCTTTTATTTTTTTCCATTTGATCTTTTATGAGCTTCCAACCATTCTTAACTTGTGATTAACTATTCACTTCCATCAACCACTTTAGTATGAGGCTTCCATTCTTCTGCCACAATATCCCAAAGGTCCACCACATTACTATCCAAATATATCTTCAACCTATACTTCCAATGTGTATAGTCAGATCCATCAAAGTATGGCTCGAGATGAGTGTGGATTCATTTTTATGCCATGTGTCTTTGCTCACTCAATTAAGAGTTTTAATGAGAACTTGGCTCCAATACCACTTGTTGGCCCTTGAGCACCAAGAAAGGGGAATCGAATTGGTGAGAATTCAAAATATTTAGAGGTAAAATAATGAATTTGGGGATTGAAGGAGAAAGAGAATAAATGAACACATAATGCTTTATAATGGTTCGGGACGTCCACTCTCCAATTCTTCATAATTAGGTATTCCACTATCACTAAATGTTGTTTTCAAGCTTACACCAAAGTTGCACACTTTGTGTTTTATGGCTCACACACAACCTTACAACTTGTGTTTTAAGGCTCAAATAAAGAAACCTCACAAGTGTTTTCTCAAAGGCTCACACTTAACCTAAATAAGAGTTTTACAGCTAAGCTAACTCTCAAACCTATTAATAATGGTGTTTAATACTTACACCCAACAACATCAACTCACATATAAAGAATTTAAGGTTGAAAAATAAAATTGCAAGAGTTTGGTTATATTCAATGTTATTCTCTTACATAAACGTCTGATTGGTGGAGTATTTATAGGTAATAACCACCAAAGAGAAATTGTAAAGAAACTATATCTAAATCTCTAAGGTAGGCACGTCAGATTTTGCAATGAATGCATGTCAGACTGATTTTACAGTCGTGACTGGCATGTCATAGTCGTGAATTTCCATTTTATGCTAAGAAAGCTGAAATTGCCTGTTGGTATCTAATAACTAGTCCATGTGGCATGTTATTACTGGTTTTCAAAGAAAAATAGTTGTTGCATTCATCTAACCAATCAAAAGTTATTGTCGCAATTAAAGTTCTTCTTGGACACGATATGACCATGAATCCTTTTATTTGGTAAGGAGAAAAGGCTTTCAAAGCTATCTCACCTTCACAAATTTTTGATATGTCAATGGTTATATTGGACACCTGGTAAACTTTAGTTGTGGACTTAGTTTCCTCTAATCAACTACAAAAGTCGCGGTAGCGAGTACTAATGCGATTGTCATTACGAATCAGACTGTATAAAGATCATGTCTTTCTTGGCAAGGTCGTGGGTGTGATTTGCCCTGCAAATCTGCATGGTTCAAGTTCATGCATTCTTATTACAAGGTCGTAATCATAATTTATATGTTATTGATTACGAATTGGTTTGGCTTTCACAATGTTGGAGATTTAAACTCCCATCCAACTTTCAATGCAAACCTACCTTAAATTTGCAAATCAACACTTAAAAGAAATGTTAAAACTTATCAATTTTACATTGTCAATATTAAAAAAGACCTTTGACCTAGGTTTGATCAACCTAATCCAACACATTAACTTATGAGACATTGCTAATGAGGGAAGAGAAGTTCCATGAAAACTAGCTGGAGAAGTTCTTATACCTAAAGCCAAGAGTGTCTGGACTATAAAAGAAAAGAAAGAAAACTATAAGAAATAAAAGAACAATGCATGTTCTTTTCCATGCAATTCATAAGTCTCAATATGTTAAGCTATAAATGTGTACATCAACCAAAGAAATATGGGACATATTAGAGGTTTAACATGAAGAAACCAATGAAGTAAAAAAGAAAAAGATTCAAATGTACACATATAAATATGAAACATTTATATAACTTTCTAATGAGACTATCTCTGAGATGTACAGTACGGTTATAAACATTTTGGGTAGTTTCAAGACCCTAGGAAAGTCATATATAACATCCCTATCCATCTTCATTGGCATTCATTACATAAAAGATTTTTATTCCACATAAACATAAGCAATGGATAAATGATTATTTAAATATGTTAATTGGATAAGCACGATGATGACACTTACACCATTGCATTTGGGACACTTAAGCATATATGTAGTGTTTGTATAGTTGCATGACAAATTATGTTATGTTGTGTGCATTTAATAGTATCATAAGCAATGGTGTTTTAGAGCTTATTTAAAAGTATAAGGAGCATATAGGGATTAGGAGATGGATCGAGGTGATGAAGGAGTGAAGACGAGGGACTAAAAGGGAAAAGTGAACGTTTAACCAATAGAAATGTTACACCATGATTTTGTCTTGTTACAATAGGTTTACAAGTGGAATTTTTCAGCCTTTAGGATCAGAATAGAGAGGTTAAATGTGAGGGGCTATATAATGAAGAGACAACTAAGGAAGAAAGAAAGAAAAGAAGAGAAAGAAGAAGAAGAAGGAGAAGGAGAAGAGTGAGCTGCCTAGGAAGGAATCCTAAGCTTTTCTAGTTCTAGGAAAATAGGCAAGTTAATCTATCTTCTTCTCACATGAAATTACTCCCTCATGACATGTTAATTATGAATGGTTAGTAAGAATTATGGAATATTTGAGGTAGAGCTCATCTATGGAAGTTGAAATTCAAGAGAAATAAGAGATGATTGTGTTGGTTTTATTAGAGTAGAATTTTGTACCCTTGATTTCATGTCCCTATTATAGGAATTAGTGAAAGTGAAAATATGAAAGTTGTAGCTTTATGCCCCATCTAAATTCATGTAAAATATTTTTGCTTAATTTGGTGTATGTGAGGAGATATGGCTCCTTCATTAGGGCTAGTTCATAACCAACCGAAATCACCTCAGTCCTTCTATTTTCTTAATTTTGATGATCTTATGTTTGGATTTGGACAAAGTGAAAACAAAAAAAATAAATTTGTAGGGTTATATCCCTTCTAAATATCTGTAAAGCAGTTTTGCTCGATTTGTTGTGTGGAAAGAAATATGGCTCATTGATTGTGACTGACCTTGAAACTGATGAAACCTCATCAGTCTTATAATTCTATTTTTCAAGAATTTGATGGCCATAGATTTGAAATTTGATGATGTGACAAACTTGAAAGTTGTATATTTATGTCTGATCTATATGTATGAGAAATATGTTTGCCAATTCTAATATAGTTGTTGAAATATTGCTCCTTCATTATGATTGATTGTCAACATATTGAAAACCTGATCACCTTAAGATTGGTTATTTGTTTTGGTGACCTTATTTACTAAATTAGACAATCAGTAAAACATAAAAATTGTTCATATATGTGTTTTATAACTTTTGGTAGATCACTTTTGCAATTGGATTTGTAAAATTTGAGATATGTCCAAGAATGTAAGACCTACTCAGACTGAGATGACATTAAAATAGGGCAAAATTAAAAAATTCACTACAT
The DNA here is from genome assembly GCA_949677035.1 of Omphalea diandra. Lineage (NCBI taxonomy): Eukaryota > Viridiplantae > Streptophyta > Magnoliopsida > Malpighiales > Euphorbiaceae > Omphalea > Omphalea diandra. Next base: position 33,485 of record CATIWR010550003.1, on the reverse strand, counting down.
TTTCTATATGTCTTATATTGACCTTAAATTTGACCATGTTGTATCATTATGTGTCTAGTTTATTTTAAAAAAAAGAATAAATTCATTTGGATAATTATATCTAAAGTTATTACTATGAGAGTGTAGCAAGATAGGGCTGCATATAAGGAAAATGTGCATAAACACTAGGTCCACTTGCTTGGATAATGTCATAGTTGCATACCAAGCATTCATAACCATTTTGACATACATATCAAATGTTAACATCTTAACACTTTGAGGAAGCCCTTGAGAGAGAGCCAAACCTACCATAAAGGTTGGTCACATAAAAAGTGAGTCAAAACCATAATTAGATTCTAACATGTATGTGTGATAATTTTATAATATGATTATGTTCTATTACATGTATATGACATTGAAATGTTACACTTTACATGTGAATACAAGTCTATTAAAAATTATATGCTCTTAATCATTACTTGGTATACCATTGTGAATGAACACTTACATATGGAAGTAAAAGGATATTGTGACCGGCTTGGCAAACACTTACAAATCACAAAGAAAAGGGACTGATATGTCCTATTAGCACATGTTATTGATCAAATGATTCACTTGTTGTATGTTGGCCTGCAAAAATCAAATGTCACTTGAATCACATGAATTCCTATGAGCAGTGTTTGCCTTGCAAGGTCATGACAAAATTTAATCTATTGCACTTGCATAGTCAATTGTTATACTTGTAATGTATCCTGATTATATGCTTATGTTGGTTGTACCATAAGATTTTGATTATTGTTTTTATTCATTGAGTCGTGACTCACCAAATTGTAATTATATTTTTTAGATATTAAAACATAGGATTTTGATACTTTGATGCATAGAGTTTTCCATAGAGACACATGGACCACAGGTCGTCAGCTGAATTCCAACTCTCTCTATCCTTGTGTCATGTACATATATCTAGATAGGAACTGATTTATGCTCATTAGCCTTAAACATTAGTTAACATATATGTACATTAAATACATGTTAAAATGTGTATGCATGATGAATAAACCTTTTATGCATATGTATTTTTAGACATGAATGCTATGATTTATAAATGAAAATGGTCGTTACATCATATATAAATGAGGACATGATAGCAAAAATTCTGATAACACATCCCAAAGATAAGTGGGAAGCTAAGAAGATAGTTATGAGGGAAGCCAACAAACTAGAGGTCGTGTCACTTGATGAACTTATCGGAATGTTACTGACTCATGAGATCACTCTAGGGAAGCCTATTAAAAACATAGGGATGAGAAAGAAAGACTTGGCATTGAAAGCCAAAGTGGTAGATTTTAAAACTCCCTTTACTTCTTATTTACTAACATCTTCCTCTTCTAGTGATGATAAAGATAGTAGTGAAGATAAACCATCTTGCATTCATCACCAGCTAAGTAAAGAAATTCCTTTCAAACAAAAAATGAAGAATAGTAAGAAGCTACAAAAAGAGATATTCCAAGAGTCAACTCACCTGCTATGGATGTAATGAGAAATGGCATATAAAATTAGATTATCCTAAGATTATGAAAAGCAAGCTCCCTTCCAGGAAATACACCTCCATGAATTGAAAGGAAGTGTCCAAAGCCACTTGGTATGACACTAGTGATTTCGAACCTAATGAAAAGGAAACAAGAAAGGAACTTGCCATCCTTTATCTCATGGCAACTGAGGAACAATCAAATGAATCCTCAAGTGAACACACACCAACAGTGACAATTACAGTGATGGTGACAAAGAGGTAAGCTCTTTTAACGACTACTTTAGAGATAAGTTGTACTTTTTTTACTTTTACTCTAGAGGTAAACCCTTTTTGCATTTCTCCATAATCTCAATCACATAGCTACCAAAAATAAAGAGTAGGAAGGGTATGCAAGCCAAAGGATTGTACCCTTTATTTTAGTAAAGGTAAAAGGAAATAGCAACTAGACCATAAACCTTAAGGAAATTATGAACTCATCAGGTCAAATAAAGTTGTATTCCATCACTTAATCATTACCAAAGTCTTTAGAATAGAATGCTTAAGTTATGGTGAAAAAATGCCATACAAATATAACATTACAAGCATTGAACTTAAGAAGATAAGTCAAATCCTTGATCTAATCTTTATATTTTGAAACAATATGGCTTATAAACCATAGGGTCTACCTTGTATTCTACCATTTAGGCTTTGAAGGTACCAAAAAAAGGCATAAAATTAAAAAGAACATGAATGGAGAAAAAAGGAAAATTTACAACCTATTCTCAGTCAAAGAGGGATGTACAAACCACATAGTGGTCTATGCAGCCTTCTTGGTGGTCTGTACAAACTATAAAAGGTATGTACAACATATTTAGATTAGTTTTTTTAAAAATAAAAAATAAAGGGGAAATAGGAGAAAAATAAAAGTGGATTGGGTTACTAGGATACTTTCAAATGTTCCTTTTGCCTTGAGAGGCACTTAGTTATGAATTTATCCTCTAAAATGCAATGAAAATTCAAAATATCGAATTGTAAAATCCTTTTTCTACTTTTAGATCTATGGTTTTGTGAGGTCAATGTTTGATTTTTTGTGGGTTTAGTTTTGAGCCATAATTTTGGTAGAGTAACACTAGGGTTTTTCAACCCTTTCTTTCTCTCTCTAAATAAGGGTATTTATAAAAGGAAAATAGTACATTAGAGCTAAAATGGCTTTGATTGCACCTTACTCATTACCCACAACATACAAAAGCCATAAAAGTTCTAGAATCAAGATTTTCAAGTGGTTTGTATAGCCAAGAGGTTGGTTGTACAACCCACTATGTTGGATGCACAAGCTAGGGTTTTACAACGGATGTATTCTAGATTGTTCTACTGGGTAGGGTTTATTAGTTAGCTATATACCAAATTAGTTAGTTATATAGTTAAGAAAGTTGGTTGTACAACCATTTAATTAATGGCTGACAAGTTTGCACTTTTGGTCTTGGTGGCCTTAGGCTTGAGTCAAGGTCTCTCTAGGCCTTTATTTCTCTTCCTTTACAATTCTCCTTTACACCTTAGGGAACAATTCAAATGGTTTTTATCATTAGACTTACATCCCGAGGCCATGAATCTAATGCTCACAGTTTGCCCCATATTTTATGGGGCTTGGAAAATGACATTTGAGAAATGACTGTTCAAATAAGGCACAACAAAGCATCACACAAAATGTAAACATTGGAAAGGATGCCAAAGGATACAATTCTTTAGCAACTCCTCAAATAGGTATTCAAGCATAATTTCATGTGTCTCTAATAGCTCACAAGCACGTACTAGATGGCTTAGCAGCTTTCTAGCAAGTACTCGGTCCTTAGCAACTCTCTAACAGGCATTAAGTTTGTTTTGATAGCTTTCTAGAAGATACTAGAGTATTCTCATGTGTCTCCATTAGCTTCTCAAGCAAGTGCTGGAAGTCCTAGCTGATACTAGGTTTATCTAGCAGTTTTCTAATCGGTACCAAGGACTTGTATGCTTGTTATAACCTTCTTATAGGTATTAAGGTTTTTGAATATGTTAGAAGTGTCCTAACCCTTATAGCTAGTGATTCTAACTCAGGCCTCCTAGAAATTATCCTATATCACATTTTCTCTTCTGGCATACCGAAGGGTCATCTTGTGTCATTGCAATCTTCTTAGCCTTTGGGGAATAATTCCTTATTGTTACAGTTCTTTTAACTATTTTAAAGGTTCATTCTAGCTTTAGTGAGATTAATTCTATTATTGAAGGGTATTTGGATAATTTGGCAGACATATTAAAGGGTTGAATTGATTTTTCCAAGCTCTAGTGATGTCAATGGTATTTTGGTAAATTTTTAATAAGAGGTTTCCCTCTTTTCCATTTCATGTTCGGTTGGTTTCTAGTTAGTTGTACGAACATAGAGGTTATCTATATAGGCAACTTAACATGATGCTTATGTAGAAGTGGAGCGACTGACTTTTGTGCGAGTTAAAGAGGTATTAGTTGTCTGTACAAACAACCTCTCCTATATAAGGGCTTCAATTGGCTTAAGTGCTTATTTATGCACTTCTCATAATCTCTCTTCCTTTTTCTCTCTCTGAAAACTCTCTAGACTTAGGGCTTTTCTAAGTTTTCCCTTACTTTTAGGATTTTCATAATGATCAAACTTGATGCCCTAATAATTGATGCCATCGCCGATTTCCCAGCAGGTGATATGGTTGTTTATGACACCTTTAAGCAGATAAGGGATGTATTGGGATTTGCTGTGGTTTGCCCTTTATCACGCTCGATGCCTAAGATCATGTCAAAAGGTTTCGATGCTTATCGCGAGGTCGCCACAATGTGCGACTTGTATTACCACTTTGTTAGAGGGGCTTCAGGCGTGGTAGGTCTTTCTTTACCATTCTTCCTTAGATTATTTTTGCTTTTAGCACTTTAGATTTTTAGGTGCTATCCCTTATTATCTTTCTGCATGCGAACACTAGGTTGGTGCTAAAAATATTAAAAATGGTTATATGACACTCACTCTTTAATTCTTAGGTAAAAATTAATTAATTAATTTCCTTAGTGTTTGCCCACTGGTTTGCTATCTTGGTTTGCATGCCCTTATCAAAATTTTAGAAATTTGCATAAGAATTATTGAAATTAACTCATATAGTAGTTTATAAGGGACTAAAATACATACATGGATCTTAAAATAATTTATTCATTAATCTGATTTATTTTGTGTAAATTTTCTTGGTCACTTTGAATTGAATTGTGCTTGTATTATGGGACTTGTTTGTATATTTGCTAAATTGAACCTAGGACTTTTATGGGATTCTTAGGAAAATTAATTTTCATACTTTTTTTTATGAAATTTCATAAATAGTCCTTACCATGGTTATGATTGACTCATTTCATGCCCTTCAAATTTTCCTTACATTATTTGGACACTTGCACAAACAAAAATGTTGAATATTACTTACTATTTAGAAAGCCATGTATTTCCCATACCTCTAATTGAAGATTTAATTCTTATTTTGTATCAGTCAATTCAGATGATCTTGATTTATTTTTATGCCTATGACTTTTTGTTGATTTAATCACTCATTTACTTGCACTGCTTTACTTTATGTTGCATAAGAATTAAGGGTTTGTCCTTTATTTCTTACAAGGCAACATCTCCTTTAGTAAGGGAGGCAAACAGTTGGCCCAACTGTTGACTAGTTTAGGATGCTACATCCTTGGGTCATTGCTCGCCTAGAAGGGACTAGCCTAATGTTGTTCCTCAAGACACTACTAGGTAGTACTCTAGGGAGTGACGCAAATATGAAACATGCATTGGTCGAGCAATGAATAGACACCACCCATGCATTCTACTTACTGCTAATAGAGAAAGTGATGATCACTCGCAAGGACTTTGCATACTTGATGGGAATCAACTTTACTAAGATCCCTTTCTTATTGATTTGGGCATGCTTTATCCTATACTCTAACATGACTACTTCCACATGCTACTTGGCTATGTTCCCCTGAATGAAAGGGAGCCTTACGTTTAAGCAGTCTAGTGTGAAGGCATCCACTTTTATTGTTATGAATGATAGCCTACCTAAGGTGGTTGATTAGCTTGCTCATTATTTCCTACTTTGCAACCTATCAAGGACATTGTTCATAGCAAATATGGTAGAGATCTACTTACTATCTATGATCGAGGACATCAAACTCATATGCCACCTTGATTAGGGGTCTACAGCACTGGCTTACCTATACCACTACCTGGATCAGTGGTAAGGGAGTGTCTTACATGGGAGGCACTTAGCGTGTGTTCATTATATGTAACTCTTTAAATACCTTTATCTTGTTTATTTTTGCTTGTTTGTCTTTGCCAAATGATTCATTGTTACATTCTCTGATGAGATTAGGCCATGGAGTTAAGGTTATTGGAGGGTAGCAATTCCTTGTTAAGCATGGATGACTGCTACGCCTGGTTTGCCAAATGGAACTACTTACCATAAGGAGTCATCATTTAAGGTTAGGCGTAATTGCCTAGATATTATTATTTTTCTACAAAAAAAAAAATATAATCATTAGTTCTTAATGTTGCTCATTAATTTTGGTTGTATATTTATAAAGGCGGATATTATGGTTTTTGATTTCTTTTGTAGCTTTGCTTAGATTAGAGGGGGCCTCCTCATACATGACAGTGCTTGTTGATGGGTTCCATTATTCGAGAGTGGTACCTTTAAGAGTGGGTCCTCTTATGGCGTAAGAGTTTGGATGCCCAACTTGTCCCTTAGCATCCTCCCTCAGATATATTTTGAATTGCCAATAAGAAGGGCAGGAGCTCGAGCAAGCTTAAAGGTTCGAACTTAGAGATAAGCTAATCATAAGAGACATTTTATATTAGACTTAGATGGCAAGAGCACTTATTGGGATGATTCTTATAGCCGTAGTGACTCTTCATGCTTTCTTGAGGTACAAGCTACATGAGGGAATGATTATACATCGTGCAGCTTGGGGATGATGGCTCCTTTTATACGAAGGCCATTAGAGCATACACCTATTCTACAAGGCAGCAAAAAGATTTGTGGTCCTAGAGTTGAGGGGCTGGAGCCCGTGATGGTATGGGATCTTGGCCCTTTTCCTGATAGTAGGTTTGAGTCCTATATTGTGTCCTTGGCTAGGTTAATGATGACCCTCAACATCACTTGATCGGCTTGTACATTCGAGCCCGTTGAGACCACCTATGTGAGTATACTTGTCTTCACCATATGCTTTTTGCATATTTATTCATGCTTAGCCATTTGTTAACTAGAATTTATACTACTTTTTTAGAATTCTCATGTGCAGGTTGAAGTGTTCATCGACCTAGTGGCTACCTTGAAGAGAATAGTGACATAATAGACTAGAAAAGGCTAAGTTAGTTATAAAAATGAGAATAAAGAGAGTAGTGAATGGCACTACTAGTGCTTGAGGATTCTGACAAGTACGTCATCTTAGAGGATGAGGAGGAGATTGCATCTAGAGATAAGGACTTAGCCACCTGTTGCCCCCTTTAGCTTTTAGGATTTTGTTTCCTTTTCGTATATTCAACAAATATTGTAGATATTATGGATACTTGTAAGACAAATATTTGGGCAATTTTAAAATCCTTTCCCCTTTTTGGATGCTTATTGAAATACATAGGATATTCAAGATACATTTAAGGTGATCTCTCATCCATTTTGCCAAAACTTTGAGATTTCTTTAGTACATATGTGCATTATTTTAATTTTAGCTCAAAATTAATTCTTTGGATGTGTGATTATGATATTTTTTTATTCATTTGTATATATACATGCTTGTTAGAATAGGTACAAAAAGATTCATAAGCTTAAAAAGCAATGGAGATTTTATCCAAAATTTACAGAAAAATTGGTATGTACATACCATCATATTGTCAATGCCAGCAACTTGAACAATCTAAACAACCTTGTAATACTATTCACATATGTCAAGCACCAACCTTCTTCACTTCCTTTTATAAATATACGTTTGCCATTTCCACCCTCACATATGTCGTTTTCATTTTCCCAACCATGGCTAAGGAATTTTTTAGGTCGCTCTAACCCTAAAGTTCATTTGATCTACCTTAGAAAAGTATGTAGGCTCTCCGTTACCTCTTATATGTCAAACATGACTTGGGTTTTCTTAGTGCGGTGTACGATTTATGGGATCCCACTAACCATTCCTTCCATTTTGGAGACATTGAACCCTACTTAAAGAATTTGGCACCATTTTTTATTGTCTTATCCTGGCCACAAATCGAATTGCTTTGCCACACTTATGTTATTCACACTTCTAGTAGATGATATAGTTATTCGATTTGTGTTATGATGAGGTACATACGTGCACTTTAGGTGAGGGAAAAATTATCATGCCTTCATTTCTCACTCTTCATTCTTCTAGAGGTCATACTTACAAAGCACAACTTGTATTATAGTAATAGTACTGATGGAGGAGTTCTTGTTAAGGCATTATAATAGAGAGATAAACCAATAAATTTTACCCATTCTTAAAAAGATTGAACTTAGGAAAGCTCCCATCTTAACAATTTTGGGCAATACAGTCGTGGGCTTGGATAAGGTGTCCCTTAGTGTCAACAATTCCTTCTATAAGAATCTATTGCTACTTTAAGTGTGAGCCCTATATGCAGCCTTATATATATTTTTATTTTGCCTTAACTTTTTATTGAATTGCCCTTACAAATTTTCAATCTAGTGAGCAAATCATATTTGCTTACACTGCACTTTTGAGTTTTCTACCTAACTTGCCTTTATTTATTTTTTATTGATTTTCATTTTCCATCATTTTTTTAGATATGGCTACAATATAGATTAGGCTTATTGGTTGCCCTAACTTTGAATGCAGTTTTTTATTATCCACAACATGATTTGAATCGCCATCTGTCAAGACCTGTTAGTGCAAAGACTAAGTAGACTAAATGGATGTCCCATTTTGATGCTTTTCATTGTGAGCGCATTGATTTTTGGGGCTGCACTAGAATGAGTGAAATCTTGTTTGCAACTCTATCCTTTTATCAACCAATTGGGGTTTAGAGGGCAAGGGGTCTTAACATTGATAATGACCTTAAGAAATGGCACGTGTTTATATCAATGAAGGATCCTTTAGGCCTTGCACAAGTTTAAAGTATTAAGTCTAAATTATGGCTATAGGGGGATAAAGGCAAGACAATACTTTGGTATCAACCCTAGGAATTGTGGAGTCGCCACATGACTTTAGTTTACATAAGAATCTGAGGAAGGCAAATTTTAAGCATATGTTAAGTCAATTAGAAGGCCCATGTCATCTTCACCCCATATGAGATCAAGTTCAAAAATTTGGTACGGTTTGGGGAAGAGATTAGGCGCCCCTAAACCACCCGGATCTTAAGATCTGACCTTTTAGGCATCTTTGGTTCGTTTTTAACATTTTAACCAAGTATTTAAATAATCCATCTTAATAGTCCTAAACATGCCTCTAGTGTAATTGATTCAACTAAGTCATCTCATTCATTTCAAAAGGAATGGGGGCATGTGACATGGCATAGGGATTATCATGCATTTTCATTCATCCACAACATACATAATCATCTCAAAGGGAATGGGGCCATGTGACATGCCATAAGTATTATGATGCATTTCCATTCATCCACATCATACATAATTATCTCAAAGGGAATAGAGGCATGTGACATGGCATAGGAATTATTATGCACTTTCATACATCCACATCATGCATATTCATCTAAAAGTTAATGGGGACATATGACATGGCATATGGATTATCATGCATTTCCATTCAAAATTCCATTTTTTGAGGTGAATATAGGTCATAGGCTATTTGGCCTCTTCCTATTCTACCAATGTAATAAGAAAAGTCAAAAAAAGCCTCTTTGAAAAGGAGAAATCTAAATAAAAAAAAGATTTTTGCAATATTATCCTTGAGAAGTTAGGCTATATAGCCTATTATGAGGGTTGTACAACCCAGGAAAAGGCCTATATAGCCTACATTAAAGTTGTATAGCCTTCATCTTCTAGGTTTTGAAAATAAAAGAAAAAGAATAGAGGGAGAAGAGAATGAGGGAATGGGGGATTCTAGATGCCTTCTTATGAGTTTCTTACCCTCAGAGGCTCACTATGTGATTAATATCCTCCAATATGGTTAGGGAAAACATAAAAATATAGTGATTATGCCTTGTTCTACCTTAGGAATTAATACGGTCTGAGGCCAACACCTATAGATCGAATAGGCAAGTGTACCTATCGAGTATAGTATAACGTAGAAGTATCGAATGTTGATCCCTCAATGACTAAAAGTACTAGTGTTAGCTCCTTCTCTATTATTAAACTGGTAATTTTAAGTGAATTAATTAGCTAATTAAAAACTAAAATAAAATAATTCAACTAAACTAGAATAATGAAAATATGAAGTAGAGAGAAAAAGGTGACTAGTATGATAAACAACACTTAAGTATTGAATCCCTCTAAGATTTATTAAGAAATTGATTTCTTGACAATAAAATCTAATTCGATATTTATGGAATTGTGGAAATCCCTTTACTACGTTAAAGTTCTTCTCAAGATCAATAACATCTAATTCTAGGTTGATTAATTGGAATCTCTTCCTAATTAAAATCCCTAAAATTCCATTACAGTTTCTTGAATTTCACTATTAGGTTGACTCTAATCCATAAGATTTATGTTATCTTATCTCTAGGGGTGCATGCAACTCCTTTCAATTGTGCTAAATCTATTCAATAACTTGATTTCTTAATCTAAGTTTAAAGAATTGTAAAACAAGAATCAATACTTCAAACATATCAATTCAACGAGATAAAGAGCAAACACAATTGAGTTCCATAAATAATGAAAAGGTTGTATTATCTAAAGAAAATCACAATTTAAAAAATCATCTTAGGGTTTATCATATCCAAGTGCCTAACTAATTTAGTTCATAATGGAATTACTAGCCAACATCAAAATAAAAAGAAAATAAAATATAAAGGTTTTCAAGATAAAACCCTTTTATTCTTCAATTATCTTCAAGTTTGATGATTGGTTAATAATTCTCCTCTTGTGGACAATTTCTTCTCCAGAAAAATAAAAATAAACAAAAGACTTATCTTTAGAAAAATAAAATAGTTAAAAACTCTCTCTAGAAAATAATAATCATACAGAACAAAAAACTCTCTAAACTTTCGCCAGAAAAATAATAATCATACAAAAGAAAAAACTCTCTTAAAAGAAATCATAAATAAAAACTTCTTCATCTATTTATAATCTCTTATTCTCGGTGAAGCTTCCCTAAATATTTGCTGCACGGATCTTTCCTAAATTGTGTTAGGAAGGGGCTGAAATTCTATTTGGGAAAATTTTAGAACTGGTCCCTAGATTATCAAATTTATGTTTGATCTGTGAACTTCTGAAACTGCATAATTTCACCCACAAAACTCTCATAATTCATCAATCAATTCCAATTTTCAAGATTTCCTATAAAATCTAAAAATAACAACCAAAAGTGAGACATTATCTAGTATTTATCTCATAAATTAGACTCAATTAACAATAAAACTAGCCCTAAAAATACTTAAAATTAAATAACTATCAAATTCCCCACACTTAGCATTTTGCTTGTCCCCAAGCAAAAATACTAAGCTAATGGCAAAGACACAAACAAAAGACTCAAAACAAAACAAGAAAAGCACTGAGCACAAAACACATAAAAGCTAACACAATTGACTCATAAACACATTTCATCCCCTCATCGACATCATAACAAATCGAATTAATCTTGCTGTGTGAAAAATTCATCAATTCTCAAACTAGCAATTTGTGTTCAAGCATAGTTATTTAATCATAAATACCCCTAAATCAAATGCATTAATGATTATCCATTCACAATTGCAAAAAAAGAAAAAAGAAAAAACAAATTCATTTAATTAGTTTCACACAACGTACCCCTCATTCCATATGTTTAAAGGTTAGTATATCATCTCATCATCTAACAAATAGTCTGAAAGTCTACCATAGGCTTGAACATAAATTACATCTCCACCACTTAAATTCAAATACAAGCACAAATCAAAAAGGTCTTTCTTTTGGTTGTAATGGGGCCTTGGTAGAGGGTAGGTGTTTTTGGTCTAGTGGACTACAAAATAATTGATCATGCTTACTAAATACTCTTTCAAATGAAACTCACATTATCTCTCAATAAAGAACAAATCTCACGCCAAAACATAATCTCACTCTCATTGACCTTAAAAACAGTTGAAATTTTAGGTCCTTACTTGATATCTTTTGCCAAATAGAATTGAACTGCCTTGATAAATAAATACATCATCTTTTTCCTTTTTTTATTTCTTTGAACTTCTCTTCTTTTTTTTTCTTTTTTTGATTTGATTTCTTTATTTTTCTTTCATATTATTATTATTTTTCTTTTTTCTTTCTTTTGACTTTTTGTATTTTGAAAGGAAGAAAGAAGAGTTATTCTAAAATCACACAGGATAACAATTCAAAAGTCAAACAATTAATCAAATAACATTCTCTCATTCTCACCCCAAAGAATAAAACACTCAACCTTATACTGAAGACTTCTCATTAATTTCATGAAACAACCATTTGTAATTGTAGAAACCAAATTTCATCTCAAAGCAAACATGGTCAATTTAATATTTTAAGGGACTAGGCTTCATTGGCTAGCAAAACATGGGATTATAATAAAGAAAACAGGATTCCTATAGGCTCAATAGGGCTCACTAAATGAATAAAATGGTGGATAAAGAAAGAAAAAGGAGCAAGTGCCTAATCCTAAATTGCCTTAACCATTTTTCCCTTTTTATTCGATAATGTGGTCTCAAAATGATAACAAATCAAGTTCTAGAGACTCTAGCACTATTTAAGGACTCACTTAACAAGGAATTCACAAAATTAAGCACATTTAAAAGAAAAGAGGCTTAAACTTTTCTTTACAGTGTAAAAAATGATTTTTTTTTCTAGAATTTGTAAATTTCCAAACATTGAGATTTTCTTTAAAGATAGTGATAATTAAATATCTATAGTAGAAAACAAGGTTTGCAAATTAAGAAAGTGAATCCAAGGCATAACTAGATATTTTTTACCAATTAAAGATGAAAATGAGGGCACTACTAAGCAAATAATGAGTCATTCACACAATAAGGCAAATAAAACATAAAAAAAATTCATATATATATATATGAAGTAAGTAAAATAAAACAAATTATCAAATAATATAAACTCTCTCCCACACTTAAGACACATTGTCCTCAATGTGGAGAAAAAAGTTTTTAGCACAACAAAACAAACAAATAGCACACTAAAAAAACAAAAAAGAAAAAGAATCAGGAAACTTCCATAAAATCTCAAGGTGCAGGTGGTGGGATGGTGGGGATAGCAGAAGAAAATGTTGCACGAAATCCCGAATTTGAATGAGGAGCTCACCATGTTGACCCAATTGTTAAGACATTTGGGTTTGCATATCTTCCAAGCAATTTTGGCATTCATGCATTATGCAAACGTCATTAAGTAGGTGGGGAAGTAGACATTGTGTAGGTTGCCTAACCTCTAGTTGAGGTTCATGCGGTGGCCCTTTGTGCCCTTCATCAGTAAAGGCATCATCCTCGGATAATGAGTGATCTAGGATAGTGGATGGTCGAGTGTGGGTGTGATCAGCAGAGAAAAAAGTCAAGTGGCAGAGTGTATCAGCAGTTATTCGTGACTCCACAGAAACCATGCAGACACTTGTAAAATCAACACCTAAACTTGCAAAAAGATTGGTTAAAAGGATGGGGAAAGAAATTTTTTTTTACTATGAGAGATGAACAACATCACAAATGCATGTGATTAAAATGGGAGCTAAAAGGACACCTTCAATATCACCTAAACCATGGAACATTTTATGCATAAGGTAAATATCCATAAGGCATAATTCATTAAGAGCACTAGCCTTGGAAAAAACATTAGATGCAAGGAATGTAATTATCACACTAGAATGGGCATCCATGTGCTTAGCTAAGTACCGTGAACGACCCCGTTGGTAGCACGCAACTAAGCCTCATTGAGAAGTGGCTCTAGACAAATTAAAAGTCTCATCACTTAGGATGTGATGCTGATTGGTGATTCTATTGGGATCTAAAACAAGTTTAGGGCTGACATTTAGAACTCCTAAAAATGATGTGAGAGAAGGGCAAGTCAGCACTACTCTTTAACCATAAACAAAAGAATGAATTTCCAAACAATTCTCTGTCATTTTGTTTTCAATGTTAGCATAAAATTCACGTACTAATTGAGGGCAATGTTGACCCTGAAAATCCAAGATTTGTTCCCATCCTAATGTATGAAATGCAACTTAAATGCAAAGTGACGTATCAACGTTAAAGTAATAGATCATTCACTAATGAATTTATATAGAATATGTTTATCGTACCAATTGAAATTGACCACGAAAGTAAACTATGTGTCATCAAAATTAGTTGCGGGTTGGGCAGGGCATTTTGAAGGTCGACACTGAGACAGAAGAGGCTATGCAAGGATGCAATGTCAAGGCAAATAACTCACAATGAAAACTAGCATCCGCAACACAACCAAAAGGGATATTAGTATCAAATTACAATAAGATAATACCTAAATAGAATCACATGCAATGAAGCACCAGTAACAGTAAAAGCATAAGCTTAGGTCCTAAAGCAAAATTGGAATTAACTAACACATAACAAATAATAAATAGGAAGGACATACCAGAAAAACTCCTGAAATATGAAGTGGGGACTAGGGACAAATTGGAAAAAGGAGACAAAAGGCCAAACGAGTCATGAGAAGGAGGAGAGCAAATCAGGTTTTGGTGGAGGGTGTGGGTGAGCTTAAGAGTTGTTAAAGGTGAGGTCAGGTTGGTAGTGGATGAGGATGGTGCGGTTGGATTTGGATCAGAGACTGGATGGAAATGTTCGAGTTTTATGTCGGTCGGATTCGGGGTCAACTAGGGGTTTGTGGGCAGTCAGCTTATGGTAGGGTGATGTGAGGAGGGTGCGGGTCGGTTGGATTGATGAGCAGTTGGGTCAAGAGTCAGTTATGCAAGGGGGTGTGCAGTGCTGGGTTGGGACTTTGTTGGAGTTTGATTATGGAGGAGTGGAGAAATGCTGCAAAATTGGTGAGGTGTATGAAAGTTACGTTTTTTTTTTTCTTACTGGTCACATGCGGACCTCACACACATGTGTGCGGCTTAGACTGCACATGCACTGCCACATATTATGTTTGTGTTTTTTTTAAGTCCCTTGTGTGCACCAACGCACATGTGTGCGTTGGTTGCTGCACAATACTGGACAATGTTGCTCATCGCATCCCATATGTTGTCCTAACTGTACATATGTGTAGCTTAGACTGCACAAAAATTGTGCACAAAGGGATTTGTCCCTTTGTGCATGTTTATGCACAAAGGTGTGCAGTTTGTCGCACACCTTCTGGACCCTCTTTTTACTTCTTTTTCTTTTTTAAATTCCTACAAAAACAAAACAATAAAAATCACAATAATTAAATTCATATAACAAATCAAAATTTTATAATTTTATATTTTATTTTAAAGTTTTTTTATTTTTACATTTTTTTTTTGAAAAGAGTAGAAACCACAACAAAATTTTAAAAAATGAGATTAAAACAAGAAGGGTAAAATGAAATGAAAAAAATTATGAAAAAAAATAAATTGGCTAAATTGTTAGATATAAAGTGTTCCTAATATTTTAATCTCCAGCAACGATGCCAAAAACTTAATACGATTTGAGGCCAACACCTATAGATCGAGTAGGCAAGTGCACCTATCGAGTATAGTATAGTGTAGGAGTATCGAGTGTCAATCCCTCACGGACTAAAAGTACTAGTATTAGCTATTTCTCTATTATTTAACAGATAATTTTAAGTGAATTAATTACTAAATAAAAACTAAAATAAAATAATTCAACAAATTAGAATAATGAAAATATGAACTAGAGAGAAAAAGGTGGCTAGTATGACAAACGACACTTAAGTATTGAATCCCCCTAAGACTTGTTAAGAAATTTATTTTTTCAACAGTACAATCTAATTCGATGTTTATGGAACCGTGAAAATCCCTTTAGTATGTTAAAGTCCTTCTTAAGATCATTAACATATAATTCTAGGTTGATTAATTGGAATCTCTTCCTAATTAAAACCCCTAAAATCGCATTATAGTTTCTTGAATTTCACTATTAGGTTTGACCCTAATCCAGAGGATTTATGATATCATATATCTCTAGGGGTACATGCAACTCCTTTCAATTGTGCTAAATCTATTCAACAACTTGATTTCTTAGTAAGTTTAAAGAAATGTAAAACAAGAATCAATACTCCGAACATATCAAATCAAAGAGATAAAAAGCAAACACAATTGAATTCTATAAATAATGAAAAGATTGTATTATTTAAAGAAAATCACAATTCAAAAACTCATCTTATGGTTCATCATATGCAAATGCCTAACTAATTTAGTTTATAATGAAATTACTAGCCAACATCAAAATAAAAAGAAAATAAAATAGAAATGTTTTCATGATAAAATCCTTCTATTCTTCAATTCTTTTCAAGCTTGATGGTTAGCTAATAATTCTCCTCTTGTGGACAATTTCTTCTCCAAAAAAATAAAAATAAACAAAAGACTTTTCTCTAGAAAAATAAAATAAATAAAAACTCTCTCTAGAAAATAATAATCATATAGAACAAAAACTCTCTAGACTCTCTCTAGAAAAAATAATAATCATACAAAACAAAAACTTTCTAAACACTCCCACCAAAAAAAAAAAAACCATAAGCAAAAACTTTCTCCTCTATTTATAATCTTGTATTCCACTTCAAAATAGGAAAAACATCATCTTCCACAGATTAGGAATAATAATAAAACCTTATTATTTTTTTTTTTGAATTGGAGCCGGTGAAGCTTCCCCAAAAATCTTCTGCACAGATCCTTCCTAAATTTGTTAGGAAGGGATTGAAATTATGTCTAGAAAAATATCAAAATAGGTCCTTAGATTGTCAAATTTCTATTTGATCCCTAAACTTCTAAAACTACATAATTCTACCTAGAAAACTCCCATAATTCATCAATCAACTCCAATTTCCAAGATTTCCTATAAAATCTCAAAATAACAACCAAAAGTGAGACATTATTTGTTATTTTTCTCCTAAATTAGACTCAATTAATAATAAAACTAGCCCTAAAAATACTTAAAAATAAAAAACTATCAAGAATGGATGGAATGATCTAGATTTTGATGTTTTTAGGCTTTGTGGCATTTATGGTGTGATTTTGATAGAGTAACACTAGGGTTATCTAAGCTTATCCCTTCTCTTCGAATGGGGAGGTATTTATAGGAAAAAAATGGTGCATTAGAGTTAAAAGTGATTTTGGTTGCACCATCTTTGTATCCAATCACATAGAAAGAGATGGATCTCTTAGAATTATAGTTTGCATGTGGGATGTGCAGCAAGGTTGGGCTGTACATCTAATTTTCATGGTTGTATAGCCTTAGGGTTTAAGGGAGGGACCTATTCTAGAAGGTTTTAGGATTTAGGGTTTAACCTTATATGTACATCCCTTAAGTGGGTTGTACATCCATGTTTGTTATGTTGTACATCCTAGTTTAGTGGGATGCACATCCCTATTGGTGGGATATCCCCCTAAATAAGTTTCAAAGCCTTAGGCTTAGTATTATTCTTAGTCTTGTTAGTAGTCTTAGGCTTAGTCTTAAGGCTTTTCCATAGTTTCCTAAGGCTTTATTTCTCTCCTTTTAGTAGTTCTATTTGCATTCTAAAGAATAATTTTAGTAATTTTAATCATTAGGCTTACATTTTGAGGTCTAAAATCTGATGCTTACACTAACATTCACTGGATTTGTCTACAGTGGAGACTATTAAAAGTTCCCATGAGGACCTATGTAGATTGTGTGATAATCTCAGCTCTTTCATCTAGCGCTTTCTACAATCTGACTATGGAACATTACTAATTTAGTGCTCTTTAGAATGAGGTTCCTTTCTTTCATTCCTTTATATGGTGACCCTTAACCATGCACTTTTTGTATAAAAGTGGGTTATATACGGGCAAATCATTACATATACAACTTCTTCACTATTTGAGACCTTGAACTTAAGGTTGAGGCTAACTTTATGGTTTGTCTACTATTGGACTAGGTTAGTCAAACCTGAGTCATAAGCCTCTATTGATCTTGACAATAGAGATTAATTAGTTCTAATGCTTTGTTTAAGTGTTGTTTTATAGTATATAAGTTAGTTTCTCATTGAAAATTAGATGGAAAGCTAAATCTCTAACTTTGAGCAAGACATCCAAATTCGCAGTTATGAGCTTGTAATTCACGAATACGACCTTAAAATAAGGATCGATGAAGTTAGGCCAAAAGAATTCACAGACGAATTTAAAGTTGCAATTCAGCTAAGGAAAGCTTAATTGACTTATAGAGAGATTCGTAGTGGTGTTAGCGTCTGAAGTCATGACTGCAAATTTCATAGTAATTGAAGGGAACCAGGTCTATAACCAAATCACGCCAAGTGTCCAAGGTAATGTTGGAATATCAAAAATTGCGAGGGCGAAGAATCTATCACGATAACAACTTAAGAAAGTGTTGTCTCCTCATTAAACAAAAGAATTTACGGTCTCTGTCGTGCCCAAAAAGGAATTAAATCGTGATCGCGACTTTTGGTTGGTCCAACACAATAGCTTTATTTCTTGAGTGATTAATGGGTGAAGGACATATGGACTAGCCGTTAGACACAAAATGAGGTTCTCTACTGTGATTTTGAGCTTTGCAGTATAAATTAGAAAATCATGACCACAAAATTCTAGTCACAACCTCGACTTCTATCTAACAGACACTTAATGCAAAATTTACCTAGTTTCGCTTAGAGATTTAATGATAGTTTGTGAGTAATGTCTCTTTGGTGGATGTTGGTTATAAATACTCCACCAAACATATGTAAATAAAAGAGAATTTCATTTATTATAACCAAACTCTTGCAAAATTTCTACTCATTCTTCTTATTCTTATTGATTGTTTTGGTGTTAGCATTAAACACCTTTGTAATTAGGTTGAGAGTTAGCCTAAGCTTCCAAAACTCTTGTAAAGGTTGAAGTGTGAGCTTATCCAAAATACTTGAGTGAGGTTGTGTGTGAGCCTAAAAGCACAAATTATAAAGGTTGTGTGTGAGCCATAAAACACAAATTTTACAAGTTAGGTGTGAGCTTGGAAACACCATTATAGTTAAGTGAAATACCCAATTGTGAAGAATTGAGGAGTGGACATAGGATTTGTTAACACCAGAACACTATAACATCTTGTGTTCAATTTCTCTACTCCTTCTTATTCATCTAATCACCTTACCCTTCATCTGAAATTTTTAATCTCCCATAAATTCAAGCCCCTTTTTTGGTGCACTAAGGCCAACAAGTGATATTAGAGCCTCGTCTTACTTCAAAGCTTAATTGTGAAAGAAAAGATCATGGCACAAAAAGGAATCCATACCCATCTCAAACCATATTCTGATGGAGCATACTATATTCATTGGAAGTATAGGATGAAAATCTACTTGGATAGTGATATGGTAGATCTCTAGGACATTGTAGCTAAAGAGTGGAAGCCACCAACTGAGGTGGTGGATGGTAGTGAAGAACTGATCCCTAGAGAATAGTAGGTTAAAGCTCATAAGAGGTCTAACGGAAGAAATAAAAGGGCTATGACAATCCTTCTATGTTCTTTCTCAAGGGAAAAAATTGGAAGGGTCCAACATTGTCTTACAGCTCATGGGATTTGGAAGGCCTTGGAAAACTACCATGAAGGCATCACTTTAGTGAAATCCAGCAAACTTGAAATGTGCGTGACTAAATGGGAGCTATTTATGATGAAGAAGAGTGAAAACATCATGAACATGATGCATAGGCTTCTTGCAATAATCATAAACATGAAGAAGTTTGGCAGAATTCTCACCAAACATGAGGTAAATTCAAAAATTTTGAAGTCATTACTTTTGAAAAGTTTGGTGCCAAGGTTTGTTGTATCTAAGAGTTAAATTTGAAGATAAGAAAAGTGCCAATCGATGTTCTAATAGGCAACATTCTAACTCATAAGTTAGCCTTGAAGAAGGATGAAGAAATGAAGAAGATGAGAGGACAAAGAGATAAAATAGAAAAATAAG
Organism: Omphalea diandra; assembly: GCA_949677035.1. Taxonomy (NCBI): domain Eukaryota; kingdom Viridiplantae; phylum Streptophyta; class Magnoliopsida; order Malpighiales; family Euphorbiaceae; genus Omphalea; species Omphalea diandra. The sequence goes on along the minus strand of CATIWR010550003.1, from coordinate 13,754 downwards.
AAATAAGAACCTTGGCTTTCAAATCTTCATCTAAGGAAAGGAAGTTAAAGTGGCCTCAAGTGAAGAGGAAAGTGACAAAGAGGAGTAGGAATTGGCCATGCTTTCAAGAAGAACAAAAGAACTGATAAGGAGAAGAAGATAAAAAAAAAAGCTTCAAGAAAGCAACTCCAAACCCCAAAGGAATAGTTGGGTGATGTTACATGCTATGAATATGGCAAACAAGGCCACATCAAGTATGACTGTCCTAAATTGAAGAAGAAGAAGAAAAGGGATAAGGAAAAGAGGAAAAGCTTCAAAACCATTTGGGATGACAACTCAAGTGAAGAAGATGAAGAGGAGGAAGTTGCTAATTTGTGCTTCATGGCACAAGATGACTCATCAAATGAGGTAAGTTCTTCTTCCCATTCTTATGATGAATATGATGAGTTGATGATGCAGATGATCAGCTTTTAGAAGCTCTCACTTTAGAATGTGATAAATATAAGTCATAAATGAAATCTTATAGGAAGAAATGCTCTAAATTAGAGGATTAGTTTAAATCCTTGAATATTAATGTAAGTGAATTAAGGACTTGAAATGAAGAACTCAAAAAATCTATTAAAAGCCTTTTAAAATCTTTTTCATGCCTAACCTCCTTAAAAAAGGAAAATGACTCCTTAAAGGATGAAGTCATTGAGCTTAGAGACTATGTATCTAAGTTCCACAAGGAAAAGGAAGCTTTGGATACACTTATTGTATCACAAAGACCTTTTTTAGTTAGGCATGGTTTAGGTTTCAATGGAGCCTCTTCATCTACATCTTCACCCATAACATTCATTAGAGCCTCAACACCTCAAACATCTAGCATTACGGTAGTCGAAAGGAAAAGTGCTCAAAGCACTACACCACCATTGCCCAAAGGTAAAGGAAAGGTTCAATAAAGCTCAAAGCCTATTCGTAAGATGGCTAATCATGCATACATTTACAATAAAAAGCATGCTCACCCAAACACACACACAAAAAATTTACTTATACACCTATTCATTCATATTCATGCTCACATTCACATCATCATGGTATGAGAAAATCCCTTACTCAAACCAAGGCCATATATAGGAGGAAGACTCATAAGTCTCAACTCCAATGCCACTATTGCATGAAGTTTTGTCACATCAACATTCATTGTTTCATTAGGAAGGCTTATCTCAAGTTAGAGGATTCTTCTAAGCCTAATCCCTTAGTACTTAAGTATGCTTGGGTACCAAAATAAAAATAGTTTATTTATATTGTGTAGGATAGTTTGGTAGCCATAAATGAAGCAAATGATTAGCGAATGCTCGAAGCACATGACAAGCAACAAGAAGCTATTCATGGCCTTACAAGAAAATGAGGGTGGCAATGTCACATTAGCAAACAATGCTAACGGTAAGGTAATTTGTATTGACACCATTGGTAAGAATGGTTGTTCACTTATTAATGATGTTTTACTTATGGATGGCTTACAACACAATTTGCTTAGTGTAAGTCAATTGTGCGATAAGGGTTACTCATTCTTCTTATTCTTATTGATTATTTAGTGTTAGAATTAAACATCTTTGTAATTAGGTTAAGAGTTAGCCTAAGCTTCCAAAACTCTTGTAAAGGTTGAAGTGTGAGCTTGTCCAAAACACTTGAGTAAGGTTATGTGTGACCCTAAAAACACAAATTGTAAGGGTTGTGTGTGAGCCATAAAACACAAATTGTGCAAGCTATGTGTGAGCTTAGAAACACCATTTTAGTTGAGTGAAATACCTAATTTTGAAGAATTGGGGAGTGGATGTAGGGTTTGTTAACACCCAAACCACTATAAACATCTTGTGTTCAATTTCTCTACTCCTTCTTATTCATCTAATCAGCTTACCCTTCCTCTAAAATTTTTAATCTTCCATTAATTCAACCCCCCTTTTTGGTGTACTAAGGCCAACATCTACTCATTACCTAAAGTTGCAAGATTCTTCTATCTCATCAGAATGTCAACCATGACAAATAATGATCTTTTATAAGAAAACTTCTTGTATTAAATATTATTTAAAGACATGTTTGATTAAGGTCATTTTCTTCATGCAAAGGTATTTCCCTTTGATATCATGCCTAACATGGATCTTTCATTTTGCATATTACATATTAATAGAGTGGTAAGCATAAGTATGTGACATTCCTTATTCTTTCTCTCTAGTTGAACCCTTAGACTGTGAGAAATATCTTGAGGTAACTCCATCCTCCATTATTAAACCTCCCTAACTTAAGCTTAAACCTTTACCTCTTCATCTTAGGTATGCATTCTTAGGAAAGATAACACATTACTAGTTATCATTTTAAATGACCTCACATGAGCATAAGAAGAAAAATTATTAGGGGTATTAAAAAATAGGATTAGAGACTTAGGTTGGACAATAATAAATATCAGGGGGATTAGTCCTACACTATGCATATTATAAAACACAAAAGAAAGCTTAATCCTAGCATAAAAGATGTTGTTAGAAAAGAGGTTGTGAAATTACTAGATGTGTGGATCGTTTATTCCATTTTGGATAGCCCATGGGCTAATTCGATTCAAGTAGTTCCTAAGAAAAGGGTTATGACGATCATAACTAATAAAAATAATGAGCTTATTCCCACTAGAACCGTGATAGGGTGGAGAGTGTACATTGATTATACAAAATTGAATGTGGTAACTCATAATGACCATTTTCCTTTGCCTTTTATTAATCAAATGTTGGAAAGACTTACATGGAACCAATATTATTGCTTTCCATATGGATATTCAAGATATTGTCAAATCCAAATAGCATTGAAGGATCATGATAAGAAACTTTCACATGCTCCAATGGTACCTTTACGTACCATGTCATTTGGACTATGCATTGCACTAACAACCTTATAGAGTGCAAGATGGCTATATTCTCCAAAATGATGGAAATATTCATGGATCATTTTTTTATTTTTATTATCTCTTTTGACGATTGTTTAATAACATTGATAGGGTCTTTGTACAGATGTGAATAGACCATCTAGTGCTTAATTAGGAAAAATGCCATTTTATGGCGTACGACGATATAGTTCTTGGAGACAAGATATCATCCATTGGCATTGAGATGGATTGAGCCAAGATTTAAGTTATAGATAAATGTGAGCACCTCGAGGTTTCGTGATTGCGATCGAATAAATGGAATATTGCTTGTGAGTCCATCTTTTATTTATTAATATGGGCTTAAAAGGATAGGGGTTATACATTGGTAAGAACCCAAAACACGATTGGATTAACAGGAGATCCCTGAGGACTAATGTGAGTTTGAGGCCCTTTTTCCAATTTGATGGTCAATAAAGGAATACATGGGAAGATACTTTGGTATCAACCTTGAAAGATACAGAGTCGCCACCTAACCTTCATCAGGATAAGAATTTAGGAAAGGTAAAATATGAACCTAACTAAGTCATTTATAAAGCCCAATTCATATTTACCCTATTAGAGTTTGAGTTTAATAATTGGGTATGGCTTGGGGTAAAGTTTAGGCACCCCTAAATTACCTAAATATTGGGATCTAATTTTCGAGCATCTTTGGATCACTTTTACCATTTTAACCATGTTGTTGATTAGTCTACTTATTGCCAAACATATACTTCCAATGCAATGCGATCAACTAAGCCAAAACATCATCATAAATAATATCAAAGGGAATGGGGGTCATGCTTCATGGCAAAGAGAGATCATGTATACCTATCATTCCCATAACCAATCTAAAGACAATGGGGTCATTAAACATGGAAAAGGAAGGTCATACACATTAATTATCCACAACATGAATAATTAATCTACACAATGATCACTAAGACCATTACTCATAGTCTAGCTCAAATATATACCCACACCTAAAGAAACACAATAGTTAACAACCATCATAAAGGCTAAAATATCAAAGCAAATAAAGAAGAAAATTCATGCAAAAGTTTTACTAGATTACTAAGCCAAGGGTACTAAGCATGTTTAAAAGTCCCATATCATAAACACCACGACATCATATGAACCACATAACAACATTAAAACAAGTAAAAATATATGAGTCATATAATATAATAAATCATAAATATAAAATGCAATGGCACCTTAGAGGATATTAATGGCCTAGGGAAAGTCATAAAGAAAGGGATCTTAGGGTTGTTGGACTCTCTTCCTTATTGCTCTGTGGAAGGCTAGTATACCAACCAATAAATGGGTGAACATAAGGTTAAAGTATACATATAATGACAAGTTCAAAGATGTAACTAAAACATCAATAACCATAATAAAGTTCTTAAGGTCCTTAGAATGAGAAATTATTGACTTAATCATGGCCAAAATGAAGTCAAAATTGAATCCTAAATGTCAAATGAGGCATAAGATGAACCATTACAAAGTCTTAATGCATGAAAAATCACCAAGGCATTTTAAAATTGGTCATTACTCCATCATTTTAATGAATAGGAGTCTTTAGTTATGAAACCTATCCCTATTATATCAAAATAGCTCTAAAAATACTATAGGAAAATATGGAAATAAGAAAAACCTGAATGGAGAAAGGAAATGATTTTATAATTTATCCACAGTTAAAATGGGCAATACAGACTAACTTGTAGTTTGTACAGCCTATAAGGTTGGTTGTCTAGACTACATGAAGTCTATACAGCCTACTAATTATAAGTTTTCAAAAAGAAATAAAAAAAAAAGAGACAAGGATGGGAGAAAATGGATTGGAACCTTTATGATACTTTTGATTATCACTTTACCTTTACAAACTTAATGTTTTTTATCTTACCCTCTAAAAATGCAATGAAATGCTTCAGATGTAATGAATAAAAGCCTTATCTACCTTAGATTTTGATGGTGACGAATTAGGTTAAGGTTTCTATGTTTTAAGGATGTTTAAGGTGCGAATTTGATACAGTATTCCCAGGGTTATTTAAGCCTATCCTTTATGTTCAAATTATGTGGTATTTATAGAGGAGGAAGGGTGCACCAGAACTTGCAATGATTCTAGTTGCAAGGCATTCACGTCCCACAACAAATAAGGTCATGAGAATTTTAGAATTTAGAGTTTTTAAATGGTTTGTACAACCAAGTGTTGGTTGTATAACCATGTATTTTATAGGGGTAGGGTTCCAAAATATTTTTTTGGCTAATGTTTAGGGCTTGGTTGTACACCCATGTAATTGGTTGTATAGCCTAGGATAGTTGGTTATACAACCTATTAAAGTTGAGTTGGAAACTTTGGGCTTTTGGCCTTATAGGCTTGGGTTTGGCTTTAAGGCTTAATCTAAGGTTTTCTAAGGCCTTGATCTTTTTTCTCTTATAATTCCCCTTACATTTTGGGGAATAATTTTAGTGATTATCATTTTTGGGCTTCCATCCTAGGGTCCAAGAATTTAGTGCTCATAATTTTCCCATTGTTTTGTAATGCTTAAAAAACATCATTTGAAAAATGACTACTTGAACAAGACTCAACAAAGTAATGCAATAAATGTAAATATTAGAAAGCATACCAATGGATATAATTCTTTAACATCTCTTTGAGTAAGTTCTAAAGCTTGTTCTGGTAGCTCTCTAGTAAGTTCTAGTGTATTTTGTGTGCTTCCAATAGCTTTTAAACAGGTATTAGATGTTTCAACCACTCTTTAATGGGTCTTGAATTCACCTTGGCAACTGTCTAATAGGTACAAGGTATGTTCTGGAATTGTCAACATCTTTCAACAAGGTATTGATTAGTCTCTAATAGCTTTCTCATATGTACCAAACGTTTTGTGTGCTTCTAATAGTCTCAACATGGATTGGGTAGGTTATGCATTCATAGCTATCTTTTGTAGTTACTAATATTCTTGAATGTTTTAGAAGTGCTTCAATACTTCTAGCTTTGGTTCCATCTCAAGGTTGCCCTTTAAGAAATGATCTTGTGCCATATGTGCCTTTCTGGCGTAATGAGGTGTCTTTTTGAAAAGTGTTCTTTTAGGATGTGGATGGTTCTTGGAATGTGAATTTTGCTTTAGAGCTCCTAGTACTTTGGAAAGGATTAATTTTATCAATGAAGGGTATTTTAGTAATTTAACTATTAAATTGGATGATTGAATTGCCTTTTTCAAGTTCTACCTTAGGATCTTTTCTTCATTACCGACCATAGTGGGCTGTATGAACAAGCTACTTATCTGTACAACCAACTTGACAGGATTTCATTCAAAGCAGAGGGTTGGTTGTACAAGTATGGGTTATCTATACAACCATCTCCCTTTATAAAAGGAGGCTAAGGGCCCTTCACCTCATTTGTGCTTTCTTCATTTTCTCTTCTTGTATCTTCTCTCTAAATCTCTATGAATTAAGTCTTGTAGCTCTTCCCCTTTTTTCTCATAAATTTTCGCGATGGCTAGTTCTAATGACTTGATGTTTAACACTCCCGAAGAGTTCTTTGATGATGATGATACCATATGATGCTTTGGAAAAACCATAGCCGCCTGCGCTTTTTCAAAGGTAAATCCCCTAAAGGTGGCAACCTCAAACATCGTTCTAATCGGCTTCGAGTTATGTTAGGACACGCCGATAATCTATAACCTGTACTGTCACTTGGCAGGGGCAGCTTTGAGTGTGGTAGGTCTTTCCTTCCTTTCCCTTGTTTCTTTCAGACATTGTTATTATTATTATTATTATTATTATTATTATTATCCTCTTTTTCAATATTGTAGACTTTAGGAATTGCCCTTGAATCTACTTTCTGCATTTGAATATTAGGTTAGCTTCAAAAAATTTTGTAACTAGTTCTAGGACACTTATCTTGCACTTTTAAAGAAATTTATTTTGTTATCTTCGAATTAAACTTTCATCTTAATCTACACTCCCTAAATCTTCTTAGGAGTTTGCACTAAAATTATCAAAAATAATTTATAGAATAAACTGTAAGAAGTTTAAACACATATCTGAATAAATAAACTATTATTTATTTATTTATTACAAATTTTCTTATCGATTTTGGGCTAAATTGCATTGTTCTTGTCATAGTTGTCGAACTACACTTAGGACTTTTGCAAAATTTTCTTAAAAAATTAATTTTCATATTTTTTCATAAAATTTGCGAATAGTCATCTCATGATCGGTTTCAACCCCTATGTCTTTTAAATTTCCCTCAAATTACTTAATCACCTACGCATCACAAAACATATAAGCTATTATGTTTTACCATTTGAAAAATTAAATACCTACTTACCTGAGGTTGTTAACTCAATTTTTGGTTGATTCTTGTGATTTTGATTTGCGCATTTTGGCTATTTTTATTATATTAGTTTCTTCCTCACTTACATTTCCTTCTTTTTCGTTTGCTAGGTGACAACAAAAGAGGCGTAATAGTTGGCCCAACTGGGCCTGATTCTGGAGCTACACCCTTAAGTTCATGCATGATTAGAGGAGTTCAAATGTGGTTAGAGAAGGCTTCATGGATCGATTCCTCAATGATACAGGTAATAACTTATCAGTGAATGGACACTACCCATACCTTTCATCTACCATTAATAACAGAGCTCATGATCACACTAGAGGACTTTACATACATGATGGGGATAAGGTTTGCAGGGATCCCCTTCCCTACTGATTATAGTATGCATGATCCTATAATTTAGAGGTATGTTATCCAATGTCTCCTAGGCTACATCCCCAAGATGAAGGGGAGTCTCTCTTTTGGGTGGTGTAATTTAAAGGATGGCATTCCCATGGCATCTAAGGAAAACTTGTTGGTGGTGGTCGACTAAACCATGCATTGCTTCCTCATTTACAGTTTATCGAGAATGTTGATCACAAATTCATCGGATGTGGTAGAGATCTACCTACTATTGGGTGTGGAGGACTTAGGGCTTATTCGCTACATTGATTAAGGATCTACCATACTTGCTTACTTATATTATTTTTAGATTAATATTGTGTAGGGCACTCCTACATAAAAGGGGCATGGTGTGTGTTCATTATAAGTATTTTAGGAACCCTTTCTACTTTTTCTATTTATTCTTCTTCAGTTGATTTGAACTGACATTGTGTTTTATTGTTAAGCTTGGGCTAGGAAGTTAGGTCTTCTGTGAGGTAGCAACCCTGTACCTATCTTAGAGGGTTGCTACAATTGTTTCATGAGGTAAAGTATATCTTGCTTGCAAAAGTCCTCGGTAGAGATTAGACATGCCCACCTAAACACCTTCACCCAAGACTAAATACCATTTTCATATATAAAAAAAAAAAAAGACAAATGTTAATTGATACATTGGTTGATGATTTTGGTCTTAAGCTTATGGTGATGTTTTAAGATTGCTTGTTTTATTTGCAACTACATCTAGATTAGATGGGACCTACTAAGACTTAGTAGCCATAGGTGGAGGAGGCAAAAGCCCTTTCGTATTAGTGGTGCTTGCTGGTTAGCCTATCTTAGCAAAAGTGGTTTTTAGGGGAGTGGGTCTTTCGATGGTGTGAGGGGTTAGATACTTATCCTATCATACTACATTCACCTTCAAATATCTTTTAGGAGGTGGTTATGAATAAGGAGATTTAGGTAACCCTGCGATTCGTAATTGAAGTATAACTCATTCTTGACAAGATTGCCTATTAGACCTAAATGATTAGAGCTCTCATGAGGATGATTTTGATGATGGAGGTGAGGGGATTACCATATCATAAGGCACATAAGGGTACGATTTTATGTTGTGGTGTGGTTTTCTCATGTTCATTTCGACATGGATTTCCTATGGGCAGCCTACGATTTATGGGATTATATTACCTTTCTTTCCATTTTGGAGACACTGAGATTTGCTGTTACTAGAAATGTTCAATGCCATTCTCGACTGTCGAGTCATGGTTGTAAACCACATTGCTTTGCCATAGCTTGGTTACCTATATATCATGGAGTTGTTTAACTTGTAATATGATGAGGTCCCTAAGTGCACACTAAGCAAATAGAAGATCCTCATTGCTCCTTTCCTTATCCTTTACCTTTCCCAGAGTCATGCTTGAGTAGTGCAGACCCATATCGTGGCGAAGATCCTTATGGTCGAGTTACTCATATAGAGCAAAGATGGTGAGATAGATCTGTAGATTTTACCCCTCCTTGATAAAGCTAAGTTGGGGAAAACCCATGTCCTACTGATCTTGGGTGAGACCATTGTGGGCCTAGACGTGGTAGCCCTTGGTATTAGTGATTCTTTCTCTAGGAGCAAATTGTTACTTCAGGTACAAATTTCTTTCATAACATATATAATTTTATTTTATTTTATTATATGCATCTTTATTATCTTAATTTTTGCTCGGATCACCCTTAGGGGTTTTCAATCCAGTGGGCTACTCATTTTTGCTTAGGCCTTTGTTTCGAGTTTTCAACCTAACGAGCTCATTATTATTTTTATTCTATTATTTAATATTTTAATTTGTTTAGATATGGCTGCAAGAGAAGCTGAGCTTATTGGCTACTCCATAATAGATACAAGACTTTATTATTCATAACGCCACCTAAATCATCGCTTGTCAAGACTTGTTGGCATTAAGGATGAGTAGACTAAATGAATGTCTCACATCACTGATTCTGCCATTTGCTAGAATTGCCCATGGTGGACACTCTTGAGGTACTTTATATGAGAACTGTGTGATCATCCCTACTTTCGCATTTGGCACCTTTTATGATCCAGACAAGGTACGCTACTAGTTTAGCACTCCTCAATTTAGAATGTACTTTCTTCATTATTTTGTTGAGGGACCATTATTCCAATGGTTCCTGAATAGAGTTAGGGCTATGTGGGCTAACTGCCACATTTATGACTTCTTCATCAGTGTAGACCTTGCCTTTGAGGATGGTGCTGACTACATGGCATGACTACGTGACTTTTAAAGCTACAGAGACTTTTCCATCCCATCAAGGAGTTAACAAATAATAATCTTTTGTACGAAGAAAATTTTATATATTCAGTTATAGTTTAAAGACTTGTATGACAGATTTATTTTAATTATAACTGTATTTCCTTTTGATATGTAGCCTAACATGAACCATTTACATTATTCATATTACACATTAATTGAATGGGACATTATATCATCAGATTATCTTTATATCATCCCATTATCTTTATATCATCTGATTATCTTGCATAATGCCTCTGTCTTATTGGTTCTTTGTCTTTCATCCTAGCTTCTTCCCCAACTATTATGTATTTCTTCATCCTTTATGTTGGACTAGGTTTGTTTAATCTAAGTCATGAACTTTTTTTTATCTTGACAATAGAGATTGATCAATTCTAATGTTGTCATAAGTGTTGTTTTACAAATTATAAGTTAGATTCTTTCATTGGAAGTAGGATGGAATTTAAAATCTCTAATAATGTAAAGATCATCCAAATTCACGGTGTGTGTATGATAAATCACGATCGTGAATCAATCACAAGAAATGATGAAGCTAGGCCAGAGGAATTTGCAGGCTATTTCGCTATTGCGAACCATCCAAAAACTACAAAGCCTTAGTCACAGAGGAATTCATTGTGAGTGTCGCGCCAAGGTCGCGACCGCGACATTCATAGTGACAATGGAGGGAACCAAAGCCATAACCACAGCATGTCAGGTGTCCATTGAAGGATCAAAAATTACAAGGGTGAAAATTCGGTAGCGACAGCGTCTCAAAGAGTTGAAGCTTCCTCACCAAATAGAGGAATTCGCAGACTCAATCGCGTCCAAGACATAGGTATCTTACAATCGTGACTTTTGATTGTGGTTAGAACATAATAACTATATTTTCCTAGACAACCAATAGATAGCTGATGCGTGGACTAGCTGTTAAACACAGACGGGGTTTTTCGCCAAAATTTTCGGCTCCACAATGAAAATTGAAAATTTGCAATTGCAAAATGGTAGTAGCGACCGCGACTTCTGCCTGACAAGCATTTAATGTTAAATCTACCTAGTGCATTTTGGAGATTTGTTGATTGTTTTAGAGTAACGTCTCTTTGGTGGATATGGGTTATAAATACTCCACCAAAGATATATAAATGCAAGAGAATTCATTCATTTATAACCAATCTCTTGCTAATTTGCTACTCATTCTTTTAATTTTCATTTATGTGTTTGTGATTATTTGGTGTCAGCAATAAACACCATTGTAAAGGGTTTTAGTATGAGCCTTGAAAACACTTATGAGACATTTTAGTGCAAGCCTTGAAAACACTTATGAGAGGTTTTTGTGTGAGCCTAGAAAACATAAGGTGTAAGGTTGTTGTGTAAGCCATAAACACAAGTTGTAAAATTTTGGTGTGAGCTGGGAAACACCTATTGAGTTGAGTGAAATACCTAATTGTAGAGAATTAGGGAGTGGACATAAGGTTAGTTAATACCCGAACCACTATAAACACTTGTGTCAATTTCTTTCTTCTCCTACTCATCTTCTTAAACACATTAATGCTCTTTTTAATTTTTAAACTAAGCACCAATTCAACCCCCCTTCTTGATGTCCTATGCCAACAAGTGGTATTAGAGCCAAGTCTCACTAAAAACCTTAATTGAGTAAGTAAAGATCAATGGCACAAGAAGGAATCCACTCATACCTCAAGCCTTATTTTGATGGAGCTGACTATACTCGTTATAAGTATAGGATGAAGATTTATCTAGATACAGATGTGGTGGATCTATGGGATGTTGTTGTTAAAGAATGGAAGCCACCCATGAAAGTGGAGGATGGGAGTGAAGAACTAATCCCTATAGAAGAATGGGTTAAAGCATATAGAAGATCCAATGGAAAAAATAAGAGAGCCATGACAATCCTTCTAAGCTCTCTCTCAAGAGAAAAAATTGGAAGGGTACAACATTACCAAACTGCCTATGGGATTTGGAAAGCATTGGAGAACTATCATGAAGCACCATCTTGGTGAAATACAACCGACTAGAGATGTATGTGATGGAGTGGGAGTTATTCATGATGAAGGAGGATGAGAGCATCATCGACATAACTAATAGACTCCTAGAAATCATCACCAATGTGAAGAAGTTTAGTAGGATTCTCATAAATCATGAGGTAAACTCTAAAATTCTAAAGTCTTTGCCTCTTGAAAAATTTGGTGCTAGAGTGTGTAGTATCCAAGAATCTAACCCAGAAATAGGGAAGGTGCCAACGAATGTCTTGATAGGCAAACTTTTAACTCATGAGTTGGCCTTAAAGAAAGATGAGGGGATGAAGAAAATGAGGGGTAAAGGAGAAAAATCTAAAAAGTAAGAAAAGAAGACCTTAGCATTCAAGTCTACATCTAAAGAGAAAGAAGTGACAAGGAGGAAGAGGAACTAGCAAAGCCCTTTATAAGGACTAAGGAGCTTATTAGAATAAGAAAAGAAAGAAAGAACTTCAAGAAAGCTACTCCTGATCCCGAAGAGAGATCAACCAAAGTCACTTGCTACGAGTGTGGCAAGCAAGGCCAAATTAAGTATGATTGTCTAAAGTTAAGGACAATGAGAAGAGGAAGAGCTTCAAAGCCACTTGGGATGATGCTCAAGTGAGGATGAGAAAGATGAGAAGATTGCCAACATAAGTTTTATGGCTCAAGAGGATTCTCCTAATGAGGTAAGCACTTCATCTCATTCTCATTCTGATTATGATGATTTAGATGATGTAGATGAAGAGCTTTTAGAAGCTCTCACAATGAGATGTGACAAATATAAGTCACAAATGAAGACTTCCAAGGGAACATGCTTAAAATTAGAGGATGCTTACAAATCCCTTAATGACCTTATAAGTGAATTGAGGGCTTCAAATGAAGAACTCAAAAAGTCAATAGAAAATCTTTCTAAATCATCTTCATCATTAGCTTCATTAAGAAAAAAGAATAACTCTCTAAAGGGAGAAGTCATTGAGTTTATAAGCTCTATCTCAAAATTTCATAAGGGTAAGAAAGCTTTGGATACACTCATAGTATCACAAAGGCCTCCCTTAATTAGGCATGGCCTAGGATTTAATGAAGCCTCAACCTTCATATCTACACTCACTACATTCGTTAGAGCAACAACACATCAAACTTCAAGTATTGAGGTCATTGAGAAGAGAGGTGCTCCTAGCACTAAGCCACCTATGCCTAACAACAAAGGTAAGGCCCCACTAAGACTCAAGAGCCAAGGCTTAAAAAGAAAATCATACTTATATGTACAATAAGAAGCATGCTCAATCACACAAACATAAAAAATTCTCTTATACTTCTCATCACTCATGCATTTGCACACACCTTCATAACCAAAGTAAAAGAAGGCCTCCTACTCATACTAAGATTATGTATAGGAGAAAGACTCACAAGTCCAAACTCCAATGTCATTATTGCATGAGGTATGGACATATTAATGTTTATTGTTATATTAGGAAGGCTCACCTCAAATTAGAGGACCCTTCAATACCTAACCCCTTAGGACCCAAGTATGCTTCGGTACTAAAGAAGAGATGATTTATTTGTGTTGTGTATGGATATTTGGCAACCATCAATGAATCAAATGATTGGCATGTTGATAGGGGATGATCAAAGCACATGATGGGCAATAGGAAGCTTTTAATGGCCTTGAAAGAAAAAGAAGGTGGCAATGTCACATTTGGTAACAATGCCAATGGTAAGGTAATTGGCATTAGAACCATTGGTAAGAATGGTTGCTCTTTAATTAATGATGTTTTGTTAGTTGATGGCTTGCAACATAATTTGTTAAGTGTAAGTCAATTGTGTGACAAAGGTAATAAAGTCAC